>VWZO01004852.1:1357404-1640454 GCA_013396975.1 Bucco capensis
GGTGGTTTAAAACAAAAATCAGCAACTCAGAATAATTCAGTTTTAATTCAGTTTTTCATATTCTTGCTGGTATTTAACTATGAATCAACTGTTCAATTTATTTAACAGACAGACATCATTAATAAATGCTATACTGACAGACAGGCGTGCAATTCTTACTATCTCCAAGTGATGCACTGCTGAGTTTACTTTTATTACTGCATATGTACCCGATCTTTCATGTTCCTCAGCTTTTGGTTATCTGAAATAAGTCCTCCACATTTGTTTCAGTAACATTTTACTTTCAAATTAATCTTAACCACAGAAATACTTTATGTAATTGGTTAGGAAATGCTAAGCATTCTTTTGAACTGCAGTGTATGTATGGCTAGGCTTCACGAACGAAGATCCAGGGAGGGCTCCACCTACACTCCTCATCAGTGCCTTTTCCAAGCGCGCTGATAAAAAGAGGCTAGCGGATAGCACCCTCAAGCCTACGCAATGGATTTTTTTTAGGTGAGACACAGCATGCGCAGAGCTGGACCCACCCTTTAGTCCTAAGATTCATCTGCCAGGGCCTAGCAAGCTTGGATGCTGGCAGACAAGTCCTTAGGACGGAGGTTTAACCTCTTAGATGGAAGGCCTTGCAGGGCTAAACGAGCTCCATCTGCCCAGGTTTGGAATCAGAGTTGTCCTTCTCCTAGGATGATTGCCAGAAGGCTAATGAGCTCATCCTACCCATACAAGGATTATAGGAACATGGGTATCACTCCCCACACTTTACTGTGGGCAATGAGTTTAATGCTCCCTCTGCTGTCGGCACAGTTATCGCACCAGGGGCCACAGGAGACCCCAAGTGATTTTCAGACTGTGCCTGGAACTGCAGTGTGGATAGTAACTTTTCACCCACACCAAGCTTATGCTTTAAAGTATACAGAGAGATAGGTTAAACTGCTTCAGCAAAGCTTCATTAATAACTCTGTACTCAGGAAATCTGAACTCGTGTAGAGTGTTGCAGTTTACCTCATTCGCTAAAGCAAAGGTCCCCCAGTGAATTGCTACAGACTTCTTTGCTTGAACATCAATATGGATTCTTACTGCTTCTTCAGGATCCACGTGCTGGTATTTCATAAACCACCTAGCAAAACACAAAGTATATTTTTTGTATGTCACCTAATTCAGTGCAAGATTTTGTCTTTACTTCCATTGGATAAGTTGCAAAGAATCTGAAAAAAGAAAAATACACACTCACCTAATAAAAGGAGCATGTACAGAACACTCAAATCAACATGCTGGAATATACCAACATACCCATGAAACGGCAGTTCATGTATTTCACTCCCCTTTCCAAATGGATTTTTTCTTATCTGTATTTTTAATAATATAAGGACATATTACTGGTACTTTAGGGCTACAGATTTAAATCCATCCCTGAAAAAATTTCATGCTAGCAGCACACACCAAAAAGTGTGTGCTTCAGAAGACAGCCTCAGGGAATGGTGGTAAAGCTGAAGACAGAATCTGGCAATTCTTGAGAGATTTTTACCATGTTATTCAGATTCCTATCTCTTCCTTTCCCAGCCTATACATGCTTTGCTTCCAGCATAACACAAGTATTGTCATCTAAAAGTTTAGATATCCCATCATAAGTAGGATACAAATGCCTAAACAAACAGATCTTTCACGGTCCGTAAAGGAATCATCTTTATCTCCACAGAAGTTGCAGAAAGAGCATAAAGCCTGAGGCCAGAGAAAAATGCTGCAAATCACATGTATCTAAATGGGTTGGATTAAGTGATGCTGTTTCAGGAAAAAAGCCACAAAGTAATTATAGACTTTTACTCAACATTTTACATGGAAGAAAGTCAGCTGATTCATCCTTGTTGTGCTTAAGACTAAAGAAAAAACTCCCCAAGAACATCACAGATACACAGGCAAACATCCTAGACATTTTAGCTCCATCTTCCAACTGCCTGCCTTTTTTTTTTTTATCATTCAGCAGTGTCCTTTTCCTTCAGCAATTTCCTCCTTTTTCCTCTATATTCTATTGTATATTCTTAATAAGCTATAACTACAGTTTTCACTTCTGAGTGTATTATTAAGTCATCATTATATAATTTCATTTATTTATTTTGATCAAACTTTGATTTTCATACCTTGGTTCATAAGCTCCAATGGGGATAGCTGCAAGATCAAAAGGTCCAAATCTTTTACCTATCTGTTCAAAAGCAACACAATATCCAGTATCTCCTGAAAAGAAAAACCTGTTCCAAGGTCCCAAGACAGACCAGCTGCCCCAAAGAACCTTGTTATCATCTGTGGCAGTCCTTTTGCACCAGTGTTGAGATGGGGTAAAGACAAAAGTTACCGCGTCGTGCCCAGGGACGCAGTTCTCTTCCCACCAATCCAGTTCAATCACGTTCTCACAACCACATCTCTGCATCCAGTCCAAGAGCCCCAGGGGCACAAACCAGCGCAGCTCACTCCCAAAGCGTTCGTTCAAACTGGTCACAGTGTTGTAGTCCAAATGATCATAATGGTTGTGGCTGATCATGACCGCATCGATTTTGGGGAGCTGCTCTACTGTGCACGGAGGTCCTCGGAAGCGCTTGGGACCCATCAGCTGAGTAGGGGAAGCTCGCTGGCTGAAGATGGGGTCAGTAAGAAATATAAGTTCATCCATTTCCACCATAATGGAGGCATGGCCCAACCATGTCACTCGCATACCAGTTCCTGTCTTCCCAGCGAGTTCTGGCTTTTGAATGAAGTAAGGTTTTAACACTGGAAGCTCTTTATCAAGTTCCTAGCAAAAAAGAACGTAATAAGCATGAGATTTCAGAATGTAGTTGGCCATGGAACAAGACTGCAATGATTTGTATGCAGTTTAAGATTTGTGGTTTGTTTATATTTTCAGGCAAACAGAGAACTACAAAGCAAAACTGATGTCTTATTAATGAACATTTTCCTAACTACTTCCTCCTAGTTTCATCTTATGTTTTTGTAACATTTTCACTTCTCTGTTGATAGAGAAGAGAGAGCTTGAGAGTATTGCATTAGGCCAGGAGACCTACTAATACGGAAAGCAAATCTGAAAGATCTGCAAGGCACTAAAAGCATGCTGGGAAAGGCTTTGCAATTGGCTGGCCTTCCTGACCTGGAAAAGAATATGTATATACACTGTTACTCTAACAAATGCTCAAGTTTAGTTTGTGCAATTATATGAATCCTCTTGCATCCTAGCACAAATAAGCCACAAACGAAAAGAGAATGTCATGTTCCCAACAGCACTCCACAAAAGCTGTTCTACTAGCGTTTGGCAGATCCTCTCTCCCCATTATATATAGAAGCAGCACATGGAGGCTAACCTCACCTGGCTAATACTAGCTTTTACAATTCTCTCTTCCCATTCTGCCAATATGAACATTCATAAAACAAACTCATTTTAAGATGGACCTTAAGGCACTTAGCTGTGCTTCTTGTGATGTTTTATTGAAAGCTTCAAGGTAATTCAAATTTAATTATCACTGAATAAATCACTATACTTATCTCCCTGTATGTTCAGGATGCAGTTCCATAAATGACTTCAACCTAAATCCATACTCCAGTGTAAGAAACTTAAGAAAACCTTCCCCCACCTCCCTTCTTGTTACAGTGTGAATACTTAGGAACAACTGGTATCCTGAGCTATTTAAATAAAATTCTGTGAACAAAAGTTCACGGCAAACCTAAAGCACAAAGGCAGTGTAACTGGTAAAGCACAGATTTTGTAGGAGATCTGCAAGTGATACACAGGCCTCTGATACCAATCAATGATTCCTCAGAGGATGAGATCAGAAATCAGGCATTTTGTTGAGCTATCATAGTAAATCACATGGGAAAATAGCTAAAGAAATTACTTCTTAGTGCATGGAGTTTGCACTTGGGGTTGGTTTTTTGTTACTTTTGTTTGGGTTGTTGTTGTGTTTGTTTTAAAGTATTTTACAAAAGTACACTAAAAGCCCCAGAATTGCCTTTTAAAGTAATAAGGACTCATTATGCAACTCACAAATTTCAAACTAAAACACAAGTTCTACTGGCAGTATCTTTCATATAACAGAATAAAACAACATAGGGAACAAAATACATACTCTTATGGAACTTTTATCCTGCTATTGTACATTTTGTTCTCTATCAGACTAAGCAGAAACATATTAATACTACAAGAATAACAAATCTTTGAAATACAGTACTAATGTCAAATCAGCTACCAACAGAAGCAAAATGTGCCTAAAAGTGTCTTATCTTCATCACTGAAGTAATACAAAAAATTCCTCCTGCTGTGCCCCTTCCCCCTCCCATGCTGTTCTTTCCTTCCTAATGCAAAGCAAGAAGAAACACATGACAAGCTTGGTAAGACTAGCTAATAAGCAGAGGTTTGTTTTTTTTTTGGCGCTTACTGCATACTGGAATACCACTGGACTTTACAGAACTGAGAACAATCCAAATTGTTGATTCAACAACTAATAAAGATGGTTCAAGAGCACTGAAAAAAAGCTATTAATAAAGCCTGTAATGAAAATACAACAAGTCTGTGCATTCTGGCTTGTTGTAAAGGCTTGATTAATGGTTGGACTTGATGATCTTAGAGGTCTCTTTCAACCTTAATGATTCTGTGATTATAATACATATAGCTTTTACACAGTCAAGTACATATCCTGGATAATATGCCCTTTTTTATTTTTTTTAACATAGGCAAAACACTTTTTACAGATAAAAGTGACCCTGCCCAGTGTAGCAGGGTATCGCCAGTTTGAAACTGAAGTAGGAAGTTGCTGGAAGGACATGCTATCTAGCAGTGCTAAATAAAGTATGGAGCCTTTAGTTTGAATATTAAACAAGTTCAGAAGAGCTTTACAGGTTGATTTAGCTGTGGAACAAACATAAATGGAACAAGCATCAAAATGGCTGAGGACTCAAGAAGTTAATTTCATGGATCCCTATCTAGTTTTTTCTGTTTCTGATTTACTTCACTGAATAATTGCAGGCACTTTAATTAAAAAATTTCATATGTAATGCAATAAAATTAGTCCAAAATTAATCCCAGCTGGGTCAGAGAGATAGCTTCACAACTAGTACAGTGTAGATTTCTTTGTGATCATCCTTTATTGCAGGGATAATCTGTAAATTAAAGGCAAGGCTGCAGTTCCCCACTGCCATCAGAGAGCTGTATATCCTGCACTCTGCAGTACACTTCAGCACTGCCTACTAAGTATTTCATTCACTGACCAAGTTTCTGACTGATGATGGCAAGATATGAAGTCTATTGTACAGATATGGAGCAGGGCAGCAGCCCAAGGCAATTGAAAACACTAAGGTGTCAATTCTTCACAGATGTGGCCCAGGTATCACAATGAAGCACACTGCCTAGACAGTTGTATGCACTGAGGCACAATCACTTTTACTACAAGGGGCAGAAGCAAGACTTCAGTCAAATTATTATTATTATTATGGAATAATTACAGCCAAGATTATTTCTCCCTTAAACATGTTCCTTGCCACATATCCTTAAAGAAATCCCCAAATCTGACTATCATGTGTTGTAAGTAACACTGCTCTCCTGTCCATAAAGTGGATCAAATTCCTTCCTTCACAGGTAATTCACATAAGATAAAAATTCAAAATGTAAGGTCTTTGCTATATAATAACTGTGAGATTTATAGCTTATGCATGCCACCTTAGATGCTTAAAAGCATTATTAACATCTATTTGTCCAAAATGCTTTCTGATTCTGCATCCTTCAACACAGCTTTTCCAAAGTGCTTCATGAGGCAGCACCTACTAAAACCCACCTTTCGAAAATAATAAAGTGATAGTAAAATCAGAAAAACAAGACTTAGGAAGGTGTTCAAAAGATGCCTAATAAGTATTTGTTAGAAACTGTCTTATTTTATTGATTAGAGCAGAGGTAAAAGCAGTCTAAAGCAAGAACAGGAAACATGCAAGTATTTACCTGTTTTGAGCATGGCACATTGCTGTTATTTTTTTCCATGAGGGACCATTTCAAAACATTTGGCAAGGTTGGCGATTTCCACGTTGGCCACGGGTTGACAAATTTCCCATCTTTGCCTCTCTTTGATTTAGTTACATCCTCTTCTAATCTGTAGTCCAGCCTGAAGCTTTTCCTGGAGGTCCTGGAAGAATCACTGCCTCTGGAACTTCGACCCGAATTCTGACGTTTCCTAACCACTTCTTTAGGGTACTGGTTACACACAGTCTGCTCGTCCTCTGTTTTCTTTTCCATATCTTTTTGAGGAGAACTAAAATAAGTTTTAAATTAGTCAATCTTTTCTTGGACTAACATCAATATTCCTAAGATTCAGTATTCTCACACACATTAGAAACAAGCCTGCCCCCTCTTATTTTATGATCTACTGCATTTTTTTCCTCAACAAAATATGCTTTTAAAACAGTTGCTATTACACAAGACTTCAAAAACATGCTGTGGCAAGTAGACATGAGATGAACTCTTTGTAGTTCAGGCAGAATTTTAGTCCCTGGTATGCACAGCTTCAGATAGTAACACTATTATTCACCAACTGCAAGAGTGAGGGGGAAGGGTTCCTTAATTTACATTTTGGAAGAATATTAAGTTCCTCCTGAAACTTACGACATTTAGTGCACAACCCTGCAAACTTGTTCAAGAGCCACTGCATTTTCTCTTTAGCAATAAGATACCACATCTGCATCATAATTTTACTGTTGATACTCCTAGGCTTTTTTCTCTATTCCACTAAACATTTGCTGGAATCTGCCTTCAATGGAACAATCACCCAACTTGTTCTATACCATTTTAAGCAAAGATAAATGGTAACAAAAAGAATCAGTAGCACAAAAAGGCAGATGGGATACCCCAAAAAACTGTAATGGATATTTTAAGTGTTACTTTAAATTAAGAGGGTTGGGGTTTCTTTTGCATTCCTAAAAGAGCATTTTCAATGCCAACTCAGCTTATTAATTTAGCAGAGCGTGCAGACACAGCATAAAACATCTACTCTTCTAAAAAGCACCATGAAAACAAATCACTAAAGTTTAATCAGATAGGTACTTAATTCCAGGAAATTCTTCCATTAACATCTCAGATGTTTGATTTTTAAATATATATAACTATCATAATTATTGTTCCTAAAAACCTTTTTATATTACAGATCAGAGTGCCTAAGGTTTTATTTTTAAGCTGCTGTTTATCTATTCATTCATCTCTAAAATATGTGACTTCTACGTTTGCTTAAATTTTCATATAAACCTTTGATCTTATTCTGAAAGTATAAACCTCTGGGGAAGTTGGGATCAACTATGATGATTAAACAAAGACAATGCCAAAGCATTTAAAGCACTGCAGGTATCTTTCTGCTAACATATTTTCCACATACATTACTTACATTAGTATTCCATAAGCAAGGAAAGGGATAAAAGACCTCAGTGCTCCCAGAATACTTTAAACTCTTTTACGTGCATAAGAAAGGGACACATTTACAAAGAATTAACTGACAAAATATTCCTGATGAACTGTAGATTCCTTTGAAGTATTAATCTTGCCAGTTCATGTGTTTCATTTAAACTGGTAAAATATGGCCTAGAATATTTATGGAGTACAGCAGAAGAAATCTACTTCTGCTTATAAAAAAGGTAGAGAATCATTTCTTGAAAGACAGTTCATAGCAAACTCACACCACTGTAGCCTTACCAAGGCAAGAATCTGAGCTTTCTGCAAGTTGTATATTGCTACATGACTTTGAAGTTTTCTTTTAACATACTGTTTTTTTATTACTGCAAAGAACACACTTTTTGGCTAAAAGGTATTGGCAAACGCTAGGAAGCATATAAGTAATTTTTTGTAAAAATGGCTCCTGCACACTAAGCTACCAAACAACTACCAGCTAGGTTTTGGCTATGCTTTTATTTTTCCTTCAGGTTTGAAATTGTCTGCTTTAATTAATGAACAGTTTGAGACTGGGAAAGTCTGAATGCATTTAAACTTTTACTGTGCAGGAAAGGCTTCTGGCTGTTCATCATACCACTGTAGGCTTATCAAAGCAAGTACTTGAGCCTTCTGGCCATATACTACTACATAACTTGGAAGTTCTCTTTCACTATGCATAATTTTTATGACTGCAACAGCAACTACTCTAGATGCTCCTGGTCTTAGGATTTCACACAAAGATCTCTCCAGCTTGTAACTCTGATCTAGAAATATTTTTATTATTTGAGATTTCCCATAAAAGATTGCAAGCAAGAAAAAGCATAGCAGAAACTTTCATACAAATTATTTGATATTCAAACAGCCAATTTAGGATTCTGTGTGATGTCTTATTTCCATGTTTTCCAAACATCCACAAAGCAAAAAAATCCATAATAGAACAGCCTTCTTCCATTTTTGGATGCTCTATTTCATAGCACAGCTGTAGGTTGCTAGCCCAGCTCTTCTCTATTTTCAACAAATCTTGTGTCCTGACTCTATAGTGATCTTGTGTACTGTTCAAGAAAGATGAGTAAGTGAGTACAACAGAAACAGCTTTCTCCATAAACAACCTCATAGAATTAGGATTAATCCTCTACCATTCTTATCTAGTTTTGAGGATCAACAGTAAAACAAAGTAAAGTTTTGTTTAGACGTAACAGAGGGGAAAAAAATTACAAATAAAACAAATGTGAAGCATCTACCCACAGTTATCTGTTGTTAGGTACATTATTAAAACAGCTGTATTACTTAAGCATCCACCACCTTGAGACAATCCATTTCTGCACTCATTACCCTCCTCAGGATTGTCAAAACAAACATTTGTGTCCACATGGTGAATTAGTTCAAGAAACTGATCTAGCTGATAGTCATGTCTTACCTTTCCATCCCCTAGAGAAGTACTTAATTTTCACCTGCATCACTGTGTAACCATGCAAGTGTTTATACCAACAAACTGGCTAGGACAGGGAAGGGTGAGAACAGGAATATACTGTTATAAACAAAATGTTCTTGAGCCAGTGCTGCTATATGAAAAGGTAATTAATTAAATACCCTCAATTCAGAATTCACTTAGTGTAGCTCAGTTATCTAAACCACCAAGTTGGCTCGGCAATTCCCCCGACCCTTAATATATTTCATTTTCAACCTGTTCCCTATCCAAGGTTTTATCCATGTTTAGTACTGATGCTTGCTGCTTAAACTCTCTGGCAGCTTCCTCTGAGAGTGATGTTTTCATATTATAACCAAGCAAATTCACTAGCCAGCTAACACCCAAAAGGCAGCCCACTCCTGTTACTATACATTTCAACCTCTACTTTCCTGGTATTCATTAGGGAAAATAAACCAACAGAGAGCTATTCATAGCCATCAGGAGTACCTATCAGCTACACCCTTATATGCCTCTGGATACAAATGTGAACATGCTTTAGTCAGGTCCATTAGCAGTACCTGGAGCCACCTATTTCTCAACCCTAGGTTAAATCAGATCAGCTATGGGCATTGTATCAACTGCATAAAGATGCCTCTTCCTGGAACTGGGACAATACATAACCATTCTCCCTTTGTTTCCAGGTGCCCCAACTTACTACCCCTGTCCAACATGAGTAGTTTGTAGTCCCCAAACATTTATGAGCTGTATTCAATATTCTAGAAGTTGTCTGTTACATGCATATTCTGTTTAGGTTATACTCCCTTATAATACAGTAATTGTCCCTAGTGGCCATGCATATTAACAGAGGTGACAGATCTAGTAGCCAATTTCTTTAGCTATATAGGCCTATTAAATTATTTCCCTCTCTACCCTCATCTTTTACTGCAGTCTTGAATAAAATTATCCAAAAGCTGGAATGAACCATCACATTTAAAAGAGCAGCCTAGACTATCATTATGACTAAGTGCAAGAGCAGTGTAATTCTGTGCTATTGCTGAAACAGTCACCAAAGGAAAGCAGGACTCAAATTTCCCTACACCAGAACAGAAAGTGGTTTCCTTTTCTCTCCCCAAACAACTAATTTCATATGACTAATGTATAGAGAAGAATGCTGGAAACACAGGGCCTGGAATGAAAGTTTTCTTACCTGCTCTGCAGGATTCAGGCTGATAATACATAGAAGCAGGGTTTGTGCACTACAATTGTGCTAATGCTACACAAAACAATAACTGGATCCCAAATCAAATGCAGCCAATTTTTGAAGCCAACAGAAAAATAGCACATGCACACAGCTGGGCAGAAAAATCCATGGATTCCAACAGCAACTATAATCTCCATGGATGGCCCTTCACACTTGTAAAGAACTTCAATAAAGCTTTTCCAAAAGAGCAACCATGAATCTTCTACCAACCCAGCCAAAGCTGTGTTCTGGCACGAGCCCCACTCCTGCTAGTAGTCGTGCAAATTAGTAGTTCATTAATTTCAGTTGGTCTACTGATGTGACTACAGCTAATCAAAGAGGAAAACCTTTCCAGGATGGGGCTTACTCCTAGAAAATACAACCAGACTTTAAAGTTTAGCATTTATAAGCACACTTTAGCCACTCCCATACATTAACTGTCTATGTATCTTGGGTTTAGTTTTTAAAGTTATTATGTAATGTTGAAGCTGTTAGCACATGCTTTTCTTAACTAAAATGAAGTTCTAAAATATTACAAGCTCATACTCCATCCTAAGGGTAAGGTTTCCCATTTAACATCTTATGTCAATTAGGTATCACTAAAAATAAATACTACTACGCATAATGAAATTAAGGTGCCACTAGTAGAAATTGTAGGAATCTTACTTCCTTTGTAGCACATGGCCTAAGAGGCAAGGTAAGAACTGCTTCCATAAAAGTGCATAGAAATCTTGATCCATGGATCCACATGGCAAAAAGCATCTGAATCAGTTCAACTCCGGCACTTCTATGTCTGCAACTGTGCAAACACTATCTGCCCCTCATTTATTAAGCCTTTTCATTTTCTTTTTCTTTTCTCTCCCTGCCAGAAAGGAATGAACTCCTATGCAAACTTTCTCTAGATTCACACAGGGAATAATCCTTCAAAACCCTATAAAACCTCAGTTGCCAAGGAAGTACAGCAACGCCCAAGCACTAAGCTAGTTTTATTTTTAAGTTAATAAACAGTCATACAACTTTTTTTATATACATATTTAAATGCTTGTCTATTGATCTCCTCTCTTCATTTCAATGTCCAAGCACATAAGACCCAACATCATTTCTCTGTAATACAAAAATATTTCCCTAAATTCTCTGTGAATAAACCTAGATTTCAACACAAGCTCAAATTTTGCTTGTCCCAACATTTTCTCTCTCTCTCTCCCTCCTTCCGGCTGAGTGTGTATGTATACACAGTTAAGATAAAGAAATGAGAAGGGTTTTATTGTTGAAGAAAATACGTTTTTCCTGGATGTAACTGTTCAAAGATGATTTTCCACATGAATTAAGCTAGCAGGTCATCAACCTTTCATATATAAAAGTTTTGAATCTCCAAAACTTCATACTGGGAAGCCAGAAAGCATATGTGATACAGCACCCTTATGGTTCTTTAACAAAAACACGACCATTGAAAGAAATTTCAAGAACAAGAAATTTCAGAACACAAATACCCAGGGAAACTTCAGATGTCATAAGATGTTAAAATTTTTCATGATAACCCTTTTTCCCCATATAAACCCAGCCTTTTACTCTATCCCCCACAAGTCTAGATTATGTTGTCTCATCATGTACTCTTAAATGAAACGCAGAGTGCTTTTGCTGTTAGTCAAGGACAGAAGTGTTTGGTTGAGTTTGGTGATGTGTTTTTGTGTTGTTGTTTTTTTTCTTATGGAAGAATTGAGGCATATTTCCAACACAAATGTGAGCCATCTACTAATTTTCAAGGCACCATTCTAAATATGTAGGCGTTCTAAGGAGACAAAGTGTTTCATTTAAACACAGCTAAACAGACACAAATAAACAAGTTGCTGTTGCCACAATCTCATTATCTGAAGCAGCTGAACCTCACTGAAATCCTCCCTCAAAAAAACAGTCCACAACATGGGAGATTTCTGCCTTAACAACTGAAACTATTTCCAAATGTTACAAGCAATAAAAACTGAAACCTTATCACAAATCTTACTCAGCAGACAGTAGCACTACCAGCTCCAACCATGGTAACAGGTCTTACACAAGAATATACATTCCTTACCACTTGACTTTTCACTCACACAACATCTTACCCAACCTTGTTTTTCACAGTAGGGACAGAATGGCATAGAAGTGTCTTCATAGTGTCACTTGGCAATGCCCAGTTCTCTTTGCCCAACAGCTTGGTAAGGTTTATCTTCTTGGGCATAGCTGTACACTATTCAAAGCCCAATCACCCATTCATTATACAGCTGCTCAATACTAAGATACTACATCCAAACAGTAAATAATATGTAACTTCTTTCCTAGATTTTCTAAGAATATTCAAACTAAGTGCAACATCTGGTTTACAGAAAAACCCTTTTTGCTCAAAGTTGTGTTTAGACCAGAATGACCAAGTGATTTATCATGGTCCTGGCTCTGAGTGCATTAGAAGCAGGGTTCTGTTTACAGTGGTTGCCAGCATACTGCAAGCTACAAACTTACTGAGAAAAAAAAATTGAAGTGAGATCAAAAAGGGATGCACAGATACGCTGAAAGGAAAAAGTAATTTCACAGCAGGTGTTACATGCAAAGGCACTAATTAATACAGCATTTCCATTTTTCTCATCACAGACATAACTGCCTTCCCATTAAGAATGTAAAAGCTTTCTCTGAATTGAAAACTAGCACTTTTGGTTCAATTTTGAGCTTATAAAGGCTGAGGAAATAGATTTCTGCTGAGGTAATTCCTCATATTAACTTAGCTAATATAAACAAAGAAATAATAATAATAATAATAATGGACTATTTCCTTCTTTAAAAGATGCAGATCTCTTTTGATTTGGACCAAACTGAAGAGAAAATAACTGTTACTTATATTTGAACAGTTTCACTGTCATCTCTTACTCCTTCCTCTCCTGAACATGTTCTCTCCATCACAGCAAGTAAATCAGACCAGGCTTTCCAATCTACACGGATTCAAAATTCTCATCATCTTTTTATAATAGTCATTTAAATGTCAGATAATTTGGGGCATTTTTAAAGCAACTGTTGCAATAAATCTTGTGCTAATAAGGCAAGTATCTTATTTCTTCTTATATTTATTAAAGTCGTACCTATAAAGTGAATCAGGCTTCCTGCTTTACTAACTGATAATGCTGCTACTACGAATTAAAAATTACATTACTCTTTCTCAAGGGACTTTTGCCAAAAAGCAGAATTGCTTTTCCTATCACTGTCTTTAATTTTTATGTCACTTTAGTGGGTGTGGTTAGAAAAATGAAGAAAAAAATCTAAGTATGCTTTAAAATTAAGACTTGCTTCATAATCACCATCTGGGAAATAGAAGTGTAAGAAATCATAATCATCACTAGAAAACCATTTCTGTAGAAACTTAATATGAACTTAACCGCATGTAGTCAAGATACTAAACAAATACTTTCCCTAAATCCTTACTGGAGATAATTGCGGATCATTGAGATTATTTGACTCAACTAATTAAATTAAATGACTGTTAATATCTTCCACTTCGCACTACACAACCTAAGGAAAAAAAAAAGAAAACGCTCGCGATAAACATCTGTTCATGTCTCCTCCTCAAAGGAAAACACTCACGGAACCGTCAATGCTATGAAGTGCATTTTTATACAGGCGATTACATAACTCCTTCCTTTCCGAGCGCGACTGCAGCAGATTGTACTGTCGGTTTACGGGAAACGAAAGCCTTGCCGCTGGCAGAGCGCGGGGCGAAGGCAGGGCTCTTTCGGTCAGGAATCCTGTCATCGGTGTGAAAGGCTCTCTCCATCCCGAGTGTTTTCGGAGCTGGCGCCACTCGGTGTTTGTCACTCACCACCGCGGCACCTCCCGTGGGCGACTCTTCGGCTGCCGGGCAGGGGGCCGTCCGACCCCCGCGCTGCGCCACCGCCCACGCCACAAACAGCCTGTGCCTACCTCGGGTCCGAGACAGCGCAGGCGAGAGCCGGCTTACACAGCTCCGCTCCGGCCAGAAGCTACGGCTCAGGCACCCTGCCCACCGAATAACTTTTCCGAGCGGATGCCCGCACTCGCTGTGCCCCGCTGCCGCCGGCTGGGCTCCCCGCCTCGGCCCTGCTCCCACAGCGGCTCAGCCCGGTCCCCTCCCCGCCACACTCATCCGGCAGGACCCCGGTACCGTATGTCCAGGCAAGCCCCGCTGCCGTGCTCGGAGCAGGTGCGCAGCGCTGCGCTGGTCCGTCTTCCCTTGCCCCGGCTGCCGGCAGGCCGGGCAGGTGCCTCTCCACCGGACAGATACGGGGCGGGAGCCGTCACTCGGCTCGGTCCCTCCCTGTCCACAGGAAAGCGCGGGGGCAGCGACCCCCGCCCACGGAGCGCTGCCTGCCGTCGAAGCGCCGCTCACCTCCCCGGCTGCTGCTGCTGCTGCCCCTGAGGAGTCTCGTCTTCCTCCTCCTCCATGGTGCCGCTCCACCCACTCCTCGGCGGCTCCGCGGCTCTCCAGCAGGAGCTGTTGAGCGGCTGCGGCTTCCCACCTGACCAGCCCGCCGCTGAGGGCAGCGCAGCGAGCTGCAGGCAGCAGCTCCACAGCGCCCTACTCCTCACCATGATGCGGACGCGTTCCCGCGCGCCGCGGGGCGACTCTGGCCGCGGGGCTGCGCGAGCTGGCGGCGGCGGGCCGCTTGGTGGCGCGTTAGCAAGATGGCGGCGGGGGCTCGGAGGCGGGCGCTGGGGGAGCTCTGGCGGCAGGAGGCCCACGGGCTTGGAGCCACAGAAGGGGAGCGTCAGGGCTTGCCAGCATGGCCCTACCGCGGGATGCTGGACTGCTAGTCGGCAGCGGCGAAAGGAAAGCACTTGGTTCTCTTCCTGTCAGGCTCCGGGGGTTGGTAAACATTGCCTGCAGTCCCATTTGGGAGTGCGAGCACGCTCCGACCACCTGGTGCTACGCTGAAAAGTTTCCTAGATTAAGTTTTCTTAGGAACCTGAAGCCATGCCGCTATCATCGGGGGTACTGGCATTCACGAGAGATGCAGAGCCTTAGTGAGGCCACCCATGGACGTCGGCCATCCTCCCACAGAGGAGGCCTCTCTGTCCCCTGAAATGGCACTATTGCCTGTGTTAAGAAGTTAAAAACCATGGCCTGGTTTCTTCACACACTAGATCACAACTATCATCTCACCCCTTGTTTACACCTCTGAGGAGTTCAGAAGCGAAACCAGGTAATGGGCTTGAAAGTGAGGGATTTTGAGGCACCCCATCCAGAGAAATCAGGTTCTCAGAAATAAATATGTATTTTTTTAATCTTTCCTTACCTCCTCAATCACATAATACAAGGGAAGGTAAAGGAAAAAGCTATGCAGCTGTGATATGAAAAAAAATTCATGTAGCAGTAATATTAAATTTAAGATGTGGTAACACATTCGTGTACATTTTGTATGGAAGCTCAGGAATGGATGTCCAGTTGATTACTGAAGAAATCTTACCTATGTTCAGAGACCAAGATCTCAAGGTAGGTCTTGGGAGGTTAGAAACACGAGCCTTCCTCTTCTTATCATTAATCTATGATTCTCTTAGTCTCTGTAAGGTATAATAAGAATAATACTACCAAGTTACCTTGTTCTGTACTGGGAAGACAGGTGTGTTGCTTATGGTCAGGCATATTTGCTGACCTTTGCCAGCGGAAAATCCTAATTTATTTCTCACTTTTGGCTTTTCTCACCTGACATTTCCTGGTCATTTTGTTTTCTATCAAAATGTCTAATGCTAAGCTGGCCTTGTAGTAGCAATGACTTTTACATATTATTAAACACAAATCTATATCAATTGTTATTTCTACTGTTACTTGATGGAATCTAAGGCCTACTAAACAGGTTAGCTGCTCTCTTAGCTCTTGTCAATGCTTATTAACAGTGATAATTGGTGCTTATGTATAGAAATTTGTGTGAGCCACCAAGTAAGTGTCTCCAGGCTGGTAGTAACTAATTGCCAATAGCAAGAGATTTGGGATGCTCATCCTACACTTTAGCTGCATATCTTCTAGTAGGCAGACCTGTCTCCACATGTCATTTGGGAGTAGTTTGTATGTCACCAGTGCTGCAGAAGCCACAGTTCAGGAGACTTTGCTTCAGTAAATGGATTTTGTCTGTACTACAAATACAGATGTCAACTTCTGGAGGCTGTAAGTAAAGACAACTGGTGCCTGCACAGCATGCAGTTTTCAATTTGAAAAGGAAACATATTTTTTGTTATAACAACTGGTGAAGAATTATTAGATTGTTCAAGAAATTTCCAGCTCTGCTAGAAGTGTAGATCAGCATCTGTTACCTACTCTGCCATGCCAGTGTGCACAACATGAGAAAATTCAACTTCAGAGGTGCTCTTCAACAGAACCAGGATTTTAAATGAGTTTCCTGTTTTAGTGTTCTCATGAGCCAACTAACACCTCAGGCTAGTCCTGCTGCTTTAGTAGATTTTGATCCTTCAGAGTCTTTTGCACACAAATCCATTTAAACTAAGGAAAAGTCCTAGTGGGACATTTGTGCTGAAATAGTTGTGTCAAACCCTAACAGAGATCTCTCTGACTCTTAATACACTCTAGACATGCTAATATGCTTAGAGGACTGACATTAGGATCCTGCAGGAGTTGGAGGCCAGAAGTTACTAACAGATGGGAAGGTTCCAGCCATCTGTGGGTGAAGTAAGAGTTTTTTGCTTGATACCTAGTCTTAAGAAAGGAAGTATTAATAATTTTATTTTCTTCAATTGCATGCACTCCTGGCATTTTTACTACTCAGACTGGCCCTATGTATTGTCCACTCTGTACAGAAATACAAAAGATTTGGGAGCTGCTTTGTACTGCAGAGAGGTGCAGATACTGAGGAATAGCAAAGTAGGGTTATTTTGAGGTCAGTGCATTTTATTTTCTCATAGTGAAATGTAACATCTGAAACAGAATAAGTTTTTATTGAAGAAGGTTTTAGAGTGTACCATTTCACTAAGGATAAGTTTCTTAACATAACTTAATCTGCTTAATGCAACAACCTGTATCTTAATTAGAATCACACAGTTAGTATTTCATGAATTGTATCTGCAGTGGTGTCTTTCCCTTGGAGATAGTATATGCATTAATCATGGGCAGGACAGCTGAATTAACTTGATTATAAAACTTCTCTTGAGGAAGGGTTTAGCCTACAGTACAACTGAAATTTATCAGTATTTTGTTTAGATCTCCAAAGTGTGGAATTAATATTGTTTTCACAAAGTTTAATTTAGTCAATTGACATAAGCTTTGTCAGAGCAAGATACTCATTGTCTTGGGCAATAACTGAAGCACGATATAAAGTAAGAAAAAGTAGAAATTCTTGTAGTTAAGATTTTTATAGCTTTACAACTGAGCAGTCTTAATTGTTATATCATCTCTCACTCCCACCTTAGAATATCAAGTCATAGTCCAAAGTCCCTTTAGGCTTTGGCTTGCTATATACTATCAATGTTTACTGTTACAGTGCATATACAGTTTATTCCACTTGCTGGAACAGTTTGTGCTGAATTTCTGAGTGAAATAAACTCTAGCAAAGGAGTTGTTCACCACTCTAATATTAGCTGTACTGAAATTTTTACTAGCATAGAAGTTTTGAACCAAAAGAGATTCTACTAGGCTAGCAAAAGCCTCTCTGGCAAAATGAGCCAATATTGGGACATAAACAAAAAGACTAAACCTAGCCCTTCTAATTACAGTGTGGAGAGGAAACAACTCATGGTGTCATGCTATTTTGGAGAGGAGTTAAGGGAGAAAAGTTATTTGGCATGCTATTTATCATGCAGGCATGCTATGTGCTATATGAAGCTGCTTTCAGCTGCTAATCTGCTGCTCTGGCACAAATGGAAACTGCTAGATTCCCAGGATCAGTACCCTGCTGCCACCCTCCTGAAACAAGTCTGAAACCTCTTCTTCATCCACAGCTCCCAGGAGGGAAAGAGTAAGGAAATCCGCTTTAGTTTTAACAGCTGGCATTGAATAGAGGAGAGAGTTATAAATAAATGGAAATAAAGAATGAGGGCATGTGACTAAAACCAGGAAGGTCAGTTTTTTAGTATGCCAACAGAGGAGCAATGCTCTGAGTGGCATTTGACAAAAATGTCACTCTGAATGTGTAGACATGATGATGATGTCGAAAGAGGCTCATTTGAGTTGGGATTCAGGAGGATCCTCTGTTTAAATTGTCTGAGTTCCTGACAGGCTGCATGACCTTCTACAATATACTGAGTTCCATGGGTCAAATTGGTCCTTGCTGCAACTGAATTGACTACAATGGAATTATTCTGGGAGTGAACTTGATTTCTCAGACATCAGTCAACACAGCTGGTTCACTGAATAAATGAAAGAAAGGAAACATAGATGTCACTGGAAAAACAGATGCATCTGAACCAGGTCTTTTTGTGTTTTGACAAAACTAGAGCAGAACTGCACAAGTATTACTTGAAATGCATCAATAATTGGTGGTAGTGGCTTATTAACAGTGCAAACTCTATAAAGGTAACAATGCTACAAAAATGCTATTATCTTTTTTAAAAGGAATCTTACGTATGTTATTGATAACTTAGGAAATGACTGATGCTTCTATAAGTATTCTGGCATAGATGGGGTTTTTTTCTTAAAAAAATCATAATGATGAATGACTTAAGCATGCAGCACAATGCTGTGAGTGGTAAGCTTCTTCCATAGTAAAGAATTTGGAGCCAGATAATCAAGTAATTATGTTAATTAATAAAAGATAATTGTTATTAGAAGTACTTAAACAACATAAGCAGAGGATAAAATTATCTGTAAAATAAAGTAAAGTTTGCTTCTAAGCCTTAGATAGAAGCCCTTAGAAACCACAACTTTTATGGATTTTGGGGCAGATGAAGAACAAGTGACTTGCTTCGTTGTAGCAAATTAAGTGGAGGACTGGTGTTCTCTTACTGATGTTTCACCATGCCATTTATGTTTAATCACAGAAGTACTGGAACGCTCAAGTGGAATTTCCCCTAGTTTCACAAGGACCTCTACAAAGGTAAAAGTAAGTTTCTTCAGAATTGAAATAAAGAAGCTAAATCAGGAGCATATTTTCAAGCCTAGCTGAAAGTACACCAAATCTTGGTATCTGTGTACCTGTGTCACTAGGAAGACTTTGGGGAGTTTAGAAAGTCAGTTAAAAAGACCTAGACAAAAGGGTGGTTTGCAAAGCAATTGCAAGAGATGTTCTCCACTACAGATGAAGCTAAACAAAGAGTTCTCTTATCCTTGCCACTCCTATCATTTAAACAAAACAAGCAGTTACAAATCAATGGGTCCTTTTATCACAGCTGCTCATACTTAAAAGTATTTACAAAACACAAAATAGAACAACGTTAATAAAAATAATTTTCCAGTTTCATGTATGCTGTGCTGTTTTTCTACTAATTCTAGATAAAACAAGACTGAGATTTAACAAGAAGAAAAAAAATACTTGACATTATTTAAGAAAACTTGGAGAGCTGACATGGATCCTTTTTGATGCCAAATTAGTGATGAGGACAATAGAGTTGCTTCTGTAGGCATGATTTAAAAAGAAATCTGAAAGGCTTTTCCAGTTCATCCTCTTGCTTCAGAGCAAAATCCACTCTATCTAATCAGCTCCTGACAGGTACTTGTCTAACCTGACCTTGAAAATTTGCAGTCATGCTGATTTTTCAGACCTCTCTGCAGTAAGCTACTGCATAACATTCCTTACAGTTCAAAAGCTTCTTGTAAAATATAACTTAAATCTTCAAGTTACTGTTTAAGGCTATTACTTCTTGCTGCATCTGTAGACATGAAGAACAGTCTGTATCTCTGCAATGCTTTTTATGTATTTGAGAACTGATATCCTATCTTCCCTCAATCCTCTCATTGCTAGACTAAACAAATTCTTTCAATCTCACCTCATGGGTGACATTTTCTATACCTCTGAAAATTACATGGCTCTACTGTGGTTTCTTTATTGGTCTTTCTTCAAGTAAGGTGCCCAAAATGGATGTTGTACTCCTGCTGAGGTCTTATGAATGCTGACTTGAACAGAACTTTGCTTCGTGTGTCTTTTATAGAGCTGTTTGTACATCTCACTGTGAAGTCTCCTTATTTTACAACCGTATGATAGCACTGGCTTGTTCAGTTTTATGGTGCAATACTACCTCTACATGCTTTTCTGAGTAACTCTACATCACCTTTCTGTGCAGCTGATTAGTCAGAAAAACAATACCTTACATCCTCCCCTCTTCAACCACATCCAGTTTTGTTCAGACCATTTTTCTGCTTTGTTACCATATTTTATTCTGACATTTATCCTATGACATGAGGAAGATGTGCACTCATACCACTTAGTCCACTGCATTAAGACCATGTGAGAGATTCACTTTCCTCTCTCCTCATGAAGGAAGGTACCATGGGGCAGAACTAGCACAACTCAAGCATGCCATCACGACTCCCTGTCCACTTCTATGTGGCACTCAGGAGAGGACAAAAGGGAATGGGGCTTGAGATGGAGGAATTTCCAAGGGAAGACTGAAAAATAGTAAAAAAGAAGAGTTTCAAAAGGCTTTGTGGAGTTTAGAGTTTCTCAATAAATCCCTTGTGATCAACTTACATGTAAAATTATACTAAAAATAACTCCTAATGCTCAACTTGTAATTCAAAAAGAAAAGAATGAGATGTAAATAATTTCACTGGTAGAAAGCCAAGATCAGAAAATACAGGTTGCCATAGAAAATAAAAAAGAAAGTGGAAAAATCAAAAGGAATATCTGTGAGATTTGTGCACTATGCAGCTGGCAGCAAGTTCTGAAGCTTTCTGGTTTTAGTTTTTATAGCTGATTTGGGAAAAATATCTTGGGATGAAATAAATACATTACATAGTACCAAAAGTAGATCTGCCAGCATTAATGGACTAGCAGGATGATTGATAGCCATGGTCAGAAACACATGAGATTATGGATTATGCTTAAAAGTAGTGCAACCACTATGCAATGCCATCAATGCAATAATTGCAACCAGCTAGAGAGTAACTGCTCATCCCCTAATTCTGTTGAATCTACTTAGTAGTAGTGACTTGGATTCCTATTCCAAACCTTCTTTCATTTGATATTCTGCAGCTCATCTGCCATGAAGACCATGTCGTGTTTGAAAATGCCTCTTAGGTAGATCTCTTAAGCCTCTCATTAACTCAGTCCTCCCTTATATACTTAGTTAAATGGGATTTTCAAATTTAAAAAATATATTCCAGAGACACACAAGTACTCTCATGCCTCCCAGTCAGCATCTGAAGTTCCAAAGGGAAATGAGAAAGCAAATGGATTTAAGGCATACTGGATCTTTATGCATATTTGTCAATTTGAGTATGTTCATTTCAAACTTACTGCTTGTCTGCAGACCAACTCATTAACATGTATGCACTGAAATTCTTGCATTGCAAACCTCGTATTTTCTGAGCATGCATGGCTTGAGTTTCATGGCTTTTGTGAAGGAGAAAAAACATACACAGAGAAAACCTGGGCATGCACAATGCCTGGGATTAGTAGGTGTTTGGCAGCCTGCTTGGAATTACTGCTTTGCACTAGCTGCCAAACATCTGGAAGTTAGTAGAAAAATGTAGAAAAGTGGTAGGGAAGAAAATGACCAGCAAAAGCAGCAGTCTCCCACAAAAATTGGTAGGTATGGCACTCTGGGCTATAATAGGATTTGGCAAAGACATCAATCTGGGACGTGGAGCACAGAAAAAAAGGTCTGAAAAAAGATCTTCAGTGACATGCATCACTAAAATCAGTGCAATAAGATTGTTAACTTGAAATTTAAAAGTTTAAATATGAACTTTACCAAGTTAGCTGCTTATGTGAGCAGAAATATCCAACCAATGTTATCTCACATTCCCAAACTCCTTCTGCTGGATTCTCAGGTTATAAAACCCCCAACTTTCTCTTTGCCAGCCATCTGTTAACACTCCTAGCTTTTCCCTTGATAACTTCTACAGTATGGTTATTTGTGGCACAAAAATCAGCATGAAATACAGTTGCTACAGAGTCTTGAACTCTGAATATGTGTGAACATCAAAAAATAAAATGATTGTAATATAAAGATAAATAACAGAAGGAATACTCAAGTGATTTCTTTATTTATATTTAACTAATGACAAAGACTCAGTATTTACATTTAAGTAAAGATGCTGCAGAATTTCCAGCCTGTTGCACTAAAATGCTGGAGGCTCTTACAGATAATGTTCAACTTGTTGTGCCCTTGAGTAAATGCATTTGTAATCTGTATAATGTCCTTTAATAATTGAATAAAATATATGGATCTGATCTTTAGAAAAGAGAAGCCTTGGATGAGTTACTAGCCTGAAGCTGAGGATAAGATTTGCTTTGCCTGAAGGTAGCTGCCTAGAAGCCAAGTTATCTTTAATCTGCTGAACAAGTCATTCGATTCTCTGCATTCACTGAGAGAAAGAAGTACCATAAGGAGACATCCTAGGAGAGGTGTCCAGAGTACAACTGATAGCATACATTTTGGAGGTGCCTGTTTTCCTCCACTGACTAGAGAGAGCATGTAGAGAACTAGTTTTATAGAGCTGAAATGTTATGAGTGCTACCACCTTAGTACATGAGCACAAGACAGGCCTACAGCAATAGCATCAAGGACTGTGAAGAGTCTACGACATCATGACCATCAGTCCAGCCTATGAAACTGACTGAGGAGCTGGATAGAGATGTAAAGCTGAATGTTAATTACACATTGCTTCCACAGTTAAACTGCAACAGGGAACCATGGTAGCTAAACAAGCACTGCCCTGGATCAATGACTATTTTGGGTAAGTCTATACTCACACTATATTAATATCTATCTAAAACTACATGGTCTGTAGTTTGTGTTTACTAATGATTTTTTAAGCATTACTGTGATTATAGGGATTAGAGACTGAGAAAACAGGGTGTAAGGGAGGAAATAAAAAAGAAAACTCAATTATCTGGATATTAGAGTAGCATGTAACTGTACCTTTACTATATTACAAGCTGTGATGAGTAGCATTAACAGCATTTTTTGTGTAATGGAAAACCTACTCTCCTATAGATTGTTAAAAGCTCTTCACAGCACTGCCGCCTGAATGATGTCTGAACAGAGGAAGAATCAAAGAATGGTGACTGGCTTGGCTGCTTGGTGCCAAATTAGAATATTTTCAGTAATTGCATTAATTTCAGTTTTCACTAACTGTTTTAATTTCTATTGAATTTTATACTAGAGACTTGGGTGACCTTTTAATTATTTTCTAGAGAAAATATTATGAAAATGATCAAAAGGTTGAAATAAATGTTGGAGTTTTGGGAACTCATCCACCATCAAATCAGAATGATGTAAAACAATGCACTTGTATGTGATTATAGTCAAAGGGAAGTATGGAAATGACACTTGTATAGAATGCCAACAAAAGCAATAAAAAAAGATTAATTCCTAAGATCCCTGTTCTGCAGTGAGCCTGCTAAAAGGCAAGGAGAAACCTATCTGTTTTGCTAAATTAGATGAGCATACCCACAGGAATTTCCTATTGAGTTTTTTTCACCAGACCGAATATTTTGTTTGGCATGTTCTTGAAAAATGTTGTTATGAACTACCCAAACTCCTTCTATTTATCTTTCTGATAAAAGCCTTCAGAAGTCAGGTACTAAGTTGTTTGGGACTTAAGACAGGTCCCCCTTTCTTATTCAGTCCGTGAATACTTATGAGAAAAGGAACTGCATACAGATAGAATAATACTCCCTGAAGAAAGTTTTTAATCAGCAGCTTCAAAAGAGTGCTGTGTTAATGGACATCTGAAATGTTACAAATTCAGCCAACAGCCTTTAATTTAGACAGCCTTCCTTGCAGTTTGAGAGTACAAAAGGCCAGTGTCAGTGGCCTGTAGGCCTTTGCAGTTACTGCCCAGTGAGTAACCATAGGAAAGAAAAGCTATTTGCGATTTAATCAGCTGGAGGATAACCTGTAGGTAATACTGATAAAAATAATCAGCTAGATACCAGTGAGCAGCTGGTGTGAAAATTGGACACAACATAGTGTCCATAAAGTTTGATTTGTATTCTCAAAACAGCTTTAATCACAAAAACACTCTCTTCTGCAAACAAAAAGGTATCATTTCTTGAGCCTATGTTTTTAGGCTAGTTTAAATTCTGCTTGCTTGGCTGCAGGATTGTGGCATATTCATTAAGTGCAATACTGTATCATTGCTTTAAAAACATAGTGGATTGTAAACAGTGAACACGATGACTCTACAAAAAGCCAGCACAGCACTAAAGAGTAGTTTAGCTGAAGGCAATTTCAATTGTTAATGCTTTTACTGTGTGCTGGTTTCAGCAGTTTTGAAGGTCTTTTTCCTGAGTAGTGCTGTTCTGATGTTCAGTTGCTGTGGCCTCTTGTCTGGGGTTGAATCAACCTGTAATTCAGGACAGGTCTTCACAACTACTTCTATAGTAACCTGATAGTGATAGTGTGTCTTGCTAATATGAACTTTTTCTTTACTCCAGAAGAAGCATTTTATCTGTGCAATTGAAAGAGAAACCTTTCAATGTGATCACGTTTTCTTTGCTTGTATCAAGATTGTCATCCTAGTTCAGAGTTACAGCAGTGCTGATTTCAAAGTATTGGGTTCAGCCTCTGTGCTGACACATGGTAATATATGCATCAGGTATGTATATGCAGATTTCTGATTTATATTACTTTCACTGCTACTCCATGGAATTGTTTTATAAAGTAGAAGTATTACACTAGATGCAACCATCTAGATCTATGAGTGCTCAACCAGCTGGATCTTTTTTCATATTGGTATTGTAGAGTCTCTCCCCTTATGTGTAAGCTGATTCCTACAGCCTTCTCCTTAGCTGACAAGGAATGGCCTTGCCTTTGATAGCTCTATGTCATTTGGTTGATATAGTACAGAAATGAGCACAGAGATGTCATTTCTGCAGAAAACCACTTGGAACTGGATAATTCAGACTGCATATCACTACTGGTTTTGGTGGAATTCCTGATGAGTTTGAAGGATAAAGCCTTCTTAAAAACTGAAATGCCTTTTGGTCATTTTCCAGAAACCAGTTTATGAGGAATGCTAATCTAAAACAGCTACTTAGTGTAAAATACAAAGCTCTTCGTACTTAGGGTGAAACCTGGAGTCTGACTTTGAAGGAACCAGGTTGTTATCCTGAGAATCTCACCTGTATCATCTACTCATTTCATAAGGCTCTGCAGCATCCTGAACTTGGCAGGCAACTATTTATGTTCCATGCTGATGACTGCAGGATAAATGACAAGGACATCATTTATATAGAACTCCCCTCTGCTAATCCTGGCCCTTCTACTTCATTGTTGCTTGAGACTGGACATATAAAAACTATGAAGAAGGGTCTCGTTTTCTCAATCTGGAACCTGCAGATAATACTGTTTACCTAAACCGGAGGGATATTGTCATCATTCTTTGCTATAACTGTCCATTTCTGAATAATCTTATTCTAAAAAGAGGTTGCTAAATCATTTAAAAAGTAATGTTTTGTGAAAGTTTAGTACTAAATGTTTATATATTCAGCTCCTACTCTTAGAACTCCAGTATTTGGTTTATTTTATTGCATTTTTAGGTGAATAATAACATTTCTTGATTTAAAGTTGCCTCTCTAATGAACTCTGTTGGATATTAAATTTTAGATTGTATTTGCATATGAGACACTGCTATTTTGTTAAGTAGAAGACATATTATGAGGATAATCAGTTTATCTTAAGCTGTAATTCTATGTCTAGCAAGGATTCAAATTTCTAGGATGAAGGATGGTTAATGGCTTAGTGAAGTCTGGTAAAACATCTTTGAGATAAATCCCAGCATAATGAGATCAGTTAGATCTAACTATAAAATGGAGGAGAAGCTTAATTTCAATTTTCAAATGCAGAGTTTGGTGCTTTGCTTTTTATTTTACAACTTGACAGAGACATATTTGAAATTAAAAAAGTGCTGGAACTGGATAGATCTTTTGCCTATGCATAAACGAAAAGGGAGAAACTGAAAAAAAAAAGAAGTGTCTAGCTTCATGCAAGGTTAGATTTTCTATTCCATGGAAACTCATTTGCTTGCAATGTAAATTCTCTGGTGAAAGGATATGCCTACTTTGCAGCTACAAGATCCTTCTTACATAGGTTATATGGGTACTAAAATAGGACAGGCAGCAAAATAGCAATAACAGTAATTTAAATCACAGAGATCTACAGTTACATATGGGATCGAGGGGTCATTGTCAAATTAGGTAGCTTCTGTTTTCTTGAGATTTAGGTTTGTGTTTTAACTGATGCGTTAACATTTTCCACTTTTATTCTTAAATGCATGCTTTTGTATTTTGCCATTTTAATGCAATTACAGTCCTTGTGACAGAAACTGGACAGGCAGGAGTAAAGCTGCTGTCTAAGCGTATGAAGTGGCAGTGCAAACTTTTTAGGGCAGTGAGTACAATTCTATTTGGAACTGCAAGGGAGTGAGAACTTGTCTACACACACAAAATATCCCAGAAAAGCCATATATTTAAAATACAATGGCTTTCTCTGAAATTGTTCCATGTTTTAGAATCTGAGAAGATAAGTCGTGGTGAATAGCCTTCTCAAGCTTTAGCATCTAAGACAGCTCAGGAGCTACTAACAAATGTCACGGTCATTTGCGAGGCACAGTAGTTTTGTCACCTAAAATCTGCATATGACTTCAAAGGGAAGGGAGCACCACTTCTAACAGCTCTTGTGAATCAACTCTGAGTAACAGCACCTTGGCAGTCATAGGAGACTGCTCACACAGAGCAGAAGGATGGATTCCAACCATTTCTGAGACCCAGTGTGGAAGTAGAGTCCTGGGCAAGAGACAGAGCAACCAAGGGCACTCATCAACTCAGCATTGAGCTCCTTCAGAGACCAGCTGTACCTGTTAAAAAGTGAAGCACAGGGGGCACAGAAGACAGGCACTGAACGACCTGAGTAAAAGCTGATACTACATATGGGGCACTGAATTTACTGGTGTAGATGAAGCTTTCATCTCTGTAACAGTCTAGTTGATTAGATACATTGAATACACTTCTTAAGACTTCAGATTATTGTTTCAGTTGGGATTTCCCTAGTTAGGGTGGGTCTGTCTTGCAGGAAATGCAGTGCCTTCAGCTAGCTGTGCAATGTCCTATTTCAGCAGTGGCCAAAGAAACTTCAGCTGGTGATAAACCCGCAGCAGGTCACAAACTAACTGAAGAAATGCAGGACTTTGTAGTTACTGAAACTGGCAATAATGGTTTATTAAAGAGGAAAATTGTCTTTCCTGAATTACACTGCTGTGCGGAGCAAGGTAGTTAGAACCTAGGCCTGTTCTGCACAGTTTCCCAGTAAAAGTATGAATTACAGGGGAAGCAGCGCTTTTATAAGGAATACAAACTACAAACTTTCCGTAGCTCGTATCTGGAACTGGGCCTCGCTCCCTTTGCTGGGCCCATCCTGCTGAGGCATGGCCGCGGCCCCGGTGCGGATGCTTCCTCACGAAGGGGTCAAGGCCCTTCTGGAGCCTCGGGAGCGGTGAGATTACCGTACTACCACGGTAGCCGGTTAGGAAAGGGCTGGTAAAGGCGAAAAGGTTGTTTTAACGGGGAGGGCTGGGACGGGCACGCCGAGCGCTGCCAGCCCACTGCGGAGCAGAGGTGGGGCCGCGGCCCGAGGGGCGGAGCTGTCTCCGCACCTGCGCACCACCGCCGGAAATACACCGCCGCTCCGCCCACAGGCTCGCCAAGATGGCTGTGTCTACAGCTCGCTTAGCGGCTCGGCGGCTTTTCCTGCCTTGGTCTACTCGCCTTGTGCGAACGTTCGGCTCGAGAAACCGGGTAGGCGGCAGAGCGGGGAAGGGGAGGTAGTTGTGGAGAGCTCCAACGCCTCAGTGGCCCCTGCGGTGGTGCTCAGGCTGCCGCAATGCGGGAGAGGGGTGTTGGAGGCCGGGGGCGCGGTGCACGCTGGGATGTGTAGTCAGGGCGGCGCTGGGCCGGAACCCTCCTGCCCGGCTGAGGTGAAGGCGGCGGCACCCCTTGGCGAGACGCTATTCTGTGGGAGCCAGCTCGGATGCCTCACGCCCCAGGATGTTTGTTCTTTGGGGCCGCTATTACTCCATATTGTCCCCCATGGTGCCGAGGGGTCGGTGCTGGCTCGGAGTCAGCGAGCCGGGGCGGTGTAGTGCTGGGATCGGGGCGTGATAGCTCCGAGAGGGGCAGCAGCAAGCCTCCACCCAGGATGGTGAAAAACTGCATGGCTTGACTGCCACATGTGGAAAAAATGGTTGTTATATATAAACTTTTTAAACCTTCATATTTCCTGCTTTTCTCCTCCATTCTGTAAACTTTTCAGAAGAGCATCTTAGGATGTAACTTAGCAATCTGTGTGTGCCTGATGCTTTTTTCTTACAGTGTGTGCATGTTGGAACAGGCAGGCTGAGAGCTTCCAAAGCAGCAACAGAAGTAATCTTAAATGTTCCTGAAACTAGGGTGAGTCCTCTGGAAAACGGCTTGCAAGTTGCTTCTGAAGACTCTGGACTTTCAACATGCACAGTAGGTAACTTGTACCTAACAACTAACTTGTCCCTAACTGTTCCTGTGTACTCATTTCCCTGTGGAACTAAATTGCATTCTTTCAATGCTTATTAACAGTTGTTTTTACAACTTAAGCTAGGAAATAGAGGTGTTAAGACTTTTGTAACTTATTTGTGATTACATTTTTTGTGAGGATCAAAATTTTCTTTTTCTTGAAAGTCTGCTTCATTTAGGGAAGAAGCTATCTAAAAACAGGTCTTGAAAATCTAAGTATAATTCATACACAAAACCAAAAAAGCTGCACTGTTAACTGGTAAAATTTCTTATTTTTACTTTTTTCCCTTCAATGAGGTTGGACTTTGGATTGATGCTGGAAGCAGGTATGAAAATGAGAAGAACAATGGAACTGCCCACTTCCTTGAGCATATGGCTTTCAAGGTCAGTATGAGTATTGATGTACAAGTTTACAATGGTTTTCTGAGTTGTTCATCTTTAAAGATCAGTAATAAGAACTTTGTCAGAATTGCATAAATAAATTTTCCAAATCAAGGAGAGAAAACTAAAAGTGGACAACTTACAGTTTTGTTTCCATTAGAAGATGATGCAAAGTCCTAGTTCTGTGTAGCTGATACACTGCTATAGATTAGTGACACAGGTCTAATTTTAACTCACTTTGAACTTTTTGTAATATTTTAGAAGACAAAGGATCCTTTTTGTCAGCTTTTTATTTTCATTTGGGAGCATAGTAGGATTTGTATCTGACTCTCAAGCTCAGAGAGTTTACTGTGCCAGTTTTCTCTGAGAAGATTCTTCCTATCTTTTGACCTTGACTTTTCCAGACAAGAAGTAGTAATGAAGTTGGTGAATTAAAGGGTCTAGTTTGATTTTTCTTATTGTTCTATTTCAGGGAACAAAGAAGAGATCTCAGTTGGACCTTGAGCTAGAGGTAGAGAACATGGGAGCACATCTGAATGCTTATACATCCAGGGAACAAACAGTGTACTACGCAAAGGCTTTTTCGAAAGACTTACCAAGAGGTAACTACTTTCATTCATCAGAAAAGCAGCAAATAAAATGCTTATCCAGCTCCCAATGAGATAACACAGAATCATGCTTTTGTAGCGTAACAGTCCCTTCGCAGGAATGTGGGAATGCACTTGGGAAAGGAGGGTGCCAGCCGGGCACTACTTTCCCCCAAAAAAATACATTTTGGACTTCTCCCTTCCTGCAGAGCAAGTCTTTTGCACCCTTGCAAATCTTATCTGCAAATCTTGGACTGCTTGGTCTTTGGGGTGGGTTTTACTTTTGGAACCAGATTTTTCTGGTAGTCTGAAAATACACTTTCCTTTCCCATCTCTATTTTCAATTAGCTGTGGAAATTCTTGCTGACATAATTCAGAACAGTACCCTGGGAGAAGCAGAGATTGAGCGTGAGCGAGGAGTTATACTTCGAGAGATGCAAGAGGTTGAAACCAATTTACAAGAAGTTGTCTTTGATCACCTTCATGCTGCAGCCTATCAGAAGACAGCCCTAGGACGGACAATTTTAGGACCCACTGAAAACATCAAGTATGCCTAAATTTGTGGCTGTCTTTAATTGTGTGGTAACTTTTCTGTGTTGCAAAGACTCATCTGAAAATGCAGGGAACAGTGCCAGTTTTCATTGGTACCCTAGAAGGTAGCTGAAATCGCACTGGGTGTAACAACAATTCCTTTTATTGCCTTAACTCCTCTGTATGCAACAGCAAAGGGTATGTGAACTTCAGATGTCTTAGGCATGTCTTCATTATTTGCCATATTTTTCTCCTGTTGGTTAACAAGGCATTTGACACAAAACTGGCAATGCTCCTTTTTGCCTTTGGTCTGGTGTTAGGCATTATCATAAATACAACTCTTTGCACTGCTCTTTCAGCGCTTGTTTATACCAGTGCAGATCAAGAGACTGCTAAATATGCTGTTTTCAAATTGGGATGAGATCATCAGTGGATCCTGTCTCACCTGAGCTGTAATTCTCACTCCTTCCTCAAGGAAGCTAGAAGGGCCTTCAAAGGCAAAGTGTACCAAGTTCCTATTTATTTCCTTTTTAGGAAGTCACCCTTATTTTAGCCTTCTGTTTCTGTGCACAGCTCTCTGCATTGGCAGAACTTGTAATTATTTTGATATTGTATTGTTCTATAAATTTATCTTGTTTTACTCTGATAAACTTTACTGGCACAGTAGTGACTTTTTTTTTTTCACTGTTTCTAGATCCATAAACCGTAATGACTTGGTGGAATACATAACAACACATTACAAAGGACCCAGAATGGTCCTGGCTGCTGCTGGAGGTTAGTAGGAGTTATTCACCCTGGGTCATGTGAAACTGTGCTTAAAACTATGGCCTTTAAGTTTCTGGGAACAACATGATGAATTGCCCGTTGTTCAGTAAGTCCTGGAAGTTCATTGTTAGCTCTGTGTGTTTTCTACCTTTATACCCTTTGAACTTTTGTTCCCTTTTCCCTTCAGTAATATTCCAGAAACTTTCTTAAACCAGTAACTAGAAGTGAATTGGAGGACAAGGTTATTCTTTCATGTGGGCAGGAAAAGAGGGGCCTAAAAGGGGCTCAGTGTCAAAAGGGGGGTAGCAAGGAGAGCAGAGAGAGAGTGAGAGAGAAAAATAACACTGAGGCTTGAAACAGCAAAAAGCTTGACTTGGTGTAATATTAATAGAAGGCTATTGAAGAGAATTAAGAAGGGTGATCATGATGATTTTAACTTTGTATAATGGGGAGGTGTGAAGAATCTGAAAGTGGGAGAAAAGTAAATTACTGTTTGGTTGAGCCCTTAAATTCTGCAGCAATTTAAATTAACTGTTTAGAGTTACATTAGAGAGTATGTGAAATATCTTTTTTCAGGAGTCTCTCATGATGAGCTACTTGACCTAGCAAAGTGCCACTTTGGTAACTTGCCATCTGCTCCTGAAGGAGGACTGCCACCCCTGCCACCTTGTAGCTTCACAGGTAGTGAGGTAAGCTGTTTGTTAGATGGCTTTTTTGAGCTGGCACTTACATCCCCTGTGAGCACAACAGATCTACTGTCTGCTGAGGAGAGAGAGCTTCTCAGCCACAGACTCAGCAGATTAAAAGGTCTCTTGCCAGTGAGGACAGAGGAGTAGTGGCTTTCCAAAGCAGTATTTTCCAACCTGTTTTGGACAAGCCTCACTGCCACCACTTGCTATGGTGTTGGATCATTTCCCCTTGTTGGGAATCACTAAATTAAAGGGTATGGCAGAGAACTGAGGCATCTGTGCTCTATTCCAGCTCCATTAGGACTTGTAATGCCCCCTCTATGTATGTGACATTAGGCTTGCTGTTGGTGAACTGTTCTGAATTCACCACAGGGAAGACAAGTTAACACTGGTGTTAAAAAAAGCTTCATATGCTATAACTTCTGTTTCAGAAGTTCTGGCCCCCCAGCTCCAGAAGGATAGGGAGCTGCTGGAAAGAGTCCAGCACAGGGCCAGCAAGATCATGAAAGGAGTGGAGCATCTGCCCTAGGAGGACAGGCTGAGAGAGCTGGGTCTCTTCAGCCTGGACAAGAGGAGACTGAGAGGAGACCTCATTAATGTTTATAAATATGTTAAGGGCAAGTGTCAGGAGGAGAGAGCCAGGCTCTTCTCAATGTCGTCCAATGTTAGGACAAGAGGGAATGGGAGCAAGTTGGACCACAGGAGGTTTAGTATTAACATGAGGAGAAACTTCTTTACAGTAAGAGTGACAGCACTGGAACAGGCTGCCCAAGAGGGCTGTGGAGTCTCCTTCTCTGGAGACATTTCAGAGCTGCCTGGACACATTCCTGTGTGAGCTGGTCTAGGTGATCCTGCTCTGGCAGGGGTGTTGGACTAGGTGATCTTTCTAGGTCCCTTCCAACCCCTAACATTCTGTGATTCTTTATGTGCATGCTTTATAATCCAGGTGTGATGGAAATGTCTGTCTCCTGGTATTTAACTTCCTGTGTATGTTACTGTGTACAGATTGTACTGCAGCTCCTTTTCTGTGTTCCCACAGATTCGTATAAGAGATGACAAGATGCCCTTGGCACACATTGCCATAGCTGTTGAAGCAGCTGGCTGGTCCCACCCAGATACCATCCCACTTATGGTAGCAAACACTCTGATAGGGAACTGGGATCGTTCCTTCGGAGGAGGTGTGGTGAGTGAACCTGCCAACACCTTCTGCTCTGAATGAGGCTAGTGAGATCTCTCTGACTTGGGTACTCCCAGTACAGGCCCATTCAAACCTGTTTGATGGCATTACTCTACTTTATGGCTATTTCTGAAGGTCCTTTTTTTGGAGCAGGAGAAGGGGATCAAATTGTGAGTCTGAAGAGAATTTGTTGCCCAGGATCTAGGTAAATCTTAGGAAGTGGTTCTAAACCACTGTGATAGAGGTGCCTTGGTCTGCCAGCTCTCATGGGAAGTAGGCTATTTCATCCTGTATGTCATCAGAACCTGGGAGTATCAGTAAATGTCCCTTTCTTGAACCCAAGTAGCTTTATGATTTTGGCTTAAATCTGGGCTGTTACTTGGAAATGTGAGATTGCATGCAAGGAAAGAAACCATTGAGCTGAAGAGTTGGTAATTAACCTCATAGCTTCTGCTGGAGCCTGTGATACTCTGCATGTTCTGTCATTGAAATGAAAACAGGAGACCATGGAGGTGACTAGTAGGCTTTGAGAAAACTTCGTAATATGATTTTTCTTTTGCCTCAGCAGAATTTATCCAGTAAACTTGCTCAGGTTGCCTGCCATGGTAACCTGTGCCACAGTTTCCAGTCCTTCAACACCTGCTATACTGATACAGGGCTGTGGGGACTCTATATGGTCTGTGAGCCATCCACTATACAGGACATGGTGCACTTTGTTCAGAGAGAATGGTAAGTTAATCTTTTTAGAGAAACAGTTGTTGTTTTCAGTGGAATACCAATCATTTAAAGAGAGTATTTTTGTTTCTCTGCTTAGGCCTGCCTGGAAAAAAACAAATGCATCAAGTTCTAAACTTTGACACTGAATGCAGTGTCAAACAGCCAGTTTTTAGCACCCTTACTTGGAATAAATAGTTTAAGGCTTAGTTTTGGTTGTCTTTTTCTGCTTAGGTAGAATAAATAGTGACTTGTAGTTAACAGAATAATGTTCCTTGTACAGGAAAACGGGGCAGTGTTTGTTGAACAATAACATTGATTCAGCTGAGGCTTAAATCAAAATTGAAAAGATGTCCATAGGTTTACTAATGTATATGCATCTCTATCACAGGCAATCTTGTGTGCTACAGTTACCATTATTTACTACCTTCTGAATTTAAACTTTTTTTTAGGATAAGACTTTGCTCAAGTGTTACAGAAAATGAAGTAGCTCGAGCGAAAAATCTTCTAAAGACAAACATGCTGCTACAACTTGATGGTGAGACTTAAAGAGAGCTTTTTATTCTTACTGGAGTTGTGTGTTGAGAACTGAAGTGTATTTTCCCCTATTTTAGGGTCCACACCAATCTGTGAAGACATTGGAAGACAAATGCTGTGTTATAAGCGCAGAATCCCAATTCCAGAACTTGAGGCAAGAATTGAAGTAAGTGGCAGTCATATTGCAAATTTTCAATGAGGCCAGGAAGTAACAGAAGAGTAGTTAAGACTGTTTCCAACTAAGAAAATTGTAAACTTTTGTTGTCTTTTCCCCTGTATTATACAAAATTAAGATCACTGACTCCTAACACTTTTTAGATGGAACTGGTAACAAAGATGTCTTTTTACCTTTTTAGGCTATTGATGCCCAGACTATTAGAGATGTTTGCACAAAGTACATCTATGATAAGCATCCTGCAGTTGCTGCCGTGGGTATGTTGTCTAAGTTTCTCTACCTCCCCATAACACCCTCCATACCAATCAGTATCAGTTTAGTATGTGTCATGGCCAACTTTCTTTAACTTCCAGGTCCAATTGAACAACTTCCAGAGTATAACAAAATCTGCAGTGGCATGTATTGGCTTCGTGAGTAGTGAATAACAAGAACTAGTAGTTTGTTTTGAGCTTTAAAGAAAGGAAAAACCAACCACACCCCTGTTTAAAGCTTTTGAGTTGGAGAAATGCATTTGAGAAGATAAAACCTCAAGAACCAGCCAGTCCTGTGTATGTATAATTAAGGAAGGAATGAAAACATGTACAGTATTTGCATTTTTATTATAAAACAAAGATTGTCAGTAAGAGTCATTTCTTGACTTTAGTAGCATTCATCACTTGTTCTTGAGCAGCTTTCTTTGCCTTGACCATCTCAACGAGTTCCTGGAGAGTTGTGAAAAAAACAAAACACAAAACTTCTCTAAATGTGGGACTTTAACAATGTTGTGGTTTTGAACACTGTGTATTCAGCCTGAAACACTCTAGCTCTCAACATAGTGAGGAATCTAGACAGTTTAATACCTCTAAACTGTTTATCTTAGAAACAAATTAACAGGAAATGCTCATCTACTTCCCCCATAGCAGGAACGTCATCTACCAGAGGCTAGGAACAGGACTGCACCATTTTATGAGACAGACTTTCCTTCCCAGCTACCAGGAGGCACTGCTTTCACTTAGTCCATACTGCTCTTTGGGGTTTGAGTTACCCCAACAAAACAAAACCATTTCTCCATAAGGCTCCATCTCATGTTAGCTTGCTCTGTCAGGTACTGTCTCTTGTAGGGAAAGCAACAGTAAAAGCAAAGGATCCTAACAGGACCTGGGCTAACTAGAACCCTAGGAGGAGGTGAGATACCTTACCTTGTATCGTTTCATGCAGTCTTTTTTTGACCGGCCTGGAACAGCTGCTGCTATTTTCTCCCATCTTTCAGGAGTATTTACTGGATAAGTCTTCAGTGCTTGTTCTAAAAGCTTTTGTTCTTCTGTAGTCCAAGGAGATGAGTCTAAAGCTGATCCTGTTTTTGAAATGCAAAAATGACAGTAAGAAGCAAAAAAAAGCAAACAGAATAAGGACTCTTTGAGATAAGCCTGTGAAAATACTGTAAAACCTACTACGATTTAGAATCCTTGCAGTTCTGTGATACAACTAGTCTGACTCAAGGACTACTCAGTACTAAAAACCTGAAAGAAAAAACAACCTGAAACCAACTGGACAAGTGGCCTGTGGGATCTTTAAATAAAGCACAGAGAACTTAGCAGGTAATGTTTTCTTTCGTTGTCAGCTGCGTGTTAGATCACTGTAGCTGCCCCCTGGAGTCACATCATTACAGCAGCGAGGAACACTTGGTAAGGAAAGAGCCTTCTACAAGTGTCTGCCAAATGTGATGGGAGGTGTTTGAGGTTTAACAGGAGACCAAAGCTTAGTTGTAGGATGATCTTGTATCTCAAGTGCCTTCCCCTTAGAAAATGTAGCACTCTGAGGAACAGGTGATCACAGCATCAGCCTTAACCTGTTACCTTACCAGGAAGCATTTCAAAAATTAACTGTTAGTTAACTAGTGTGTACCAAACCCCTTAAATACATCCAGTAACAGAGTCTGGATCACTTTCTTACTTGCCATATGAGTTTGTAAGCAAGTCTTAAGTTCTGGATTACTTTTGAAGAGGTCAGGCCTTTTTCACCTTTACCTTCAAATCGTTCTGAGGGGGCAGCACTGTCCATCTGAGGCACCACACCATGTTCTTTTTTAAATTTGTCAAATGCCTTCTTGTTTATATCATCTTTTTGATGAGGGTCTATGAGCAACAAACATCAAATAGAGGAATTATTGCAACCAAATTAAAGCCAGATGTAATAACAAAAAGACTGTGTAGCAGACTATTAGTTTACAATAATCACATAATCAAAAGAAGGTAAGTAGATTAAAAAAAGAACCTAACCTTTTACATCCCAATAAACTGCTCAGAGTGTCAGGTTTTTCCAACCACTATCCTGCTTTTTACTGCTGAGGACTTTCTCTGTATAAGCTTAAGCCTGAATCTGCAACTTGAGTGAAATCAAGAGGGAGTCTCTCAAGTAAGGTCTGGGGCACAAAACTCACATATTACCCAGAGTATAAGTGTACAGAAGCATGCAGACAATCTTATTACAAAATTAACATAATATAGGTACCAAGCTTTTGGAGGCTTTTTGCTTTATTGATGACATCTTTTGCTGTTCGTTTTATTCCAGTAGTAGAGTGCAAGTTCATGTAATTGGCAATAACTTCCCACCTAAAGCAAGAATAGAAAGGGTAAACCAGCATGTCACATAACAGCTTACCTTCATACAGGCTATGGTCAAGGTCCTGTGCACATCTTTATCAACTCCTAAGGAAGTTTAGTTCAGCTTGGGTAAGCTTGACTTCTGATTCAGAAAAAGGATGGGGTATAATCCAGGTGTGTAAGTGCAAACCTCTAATCCTCAAAATTATTCCTACTGCATTCTTAGAAAATGGAGGGAATATCTGCACCTGATCAGACAGCAGGATCATACCTAGGCCTGTGTTCTCAGTGAGTACTCCTGACTGCTGAGCTGTACAAACAGGTACTGGTATCATCTTCATAAAAAGTATGACAGCTTGCTTTTTTGAAAGGAAGTATCCAAATCTTGTAAAGGACATTTCAGAGCTGTCACTCCTACGTGGAAGAAGGCATTCCACTCCTGGGAAAGAACAGGATTTAAGATATGCTTCTGTTTGTGATGGTTATTATTAAGCTGATTACTAGTGCTGCTTCCTGTGAAGCCCAGCCTTTCCCTTTTCCCCTGGCTCTCCCTTAAAGAGAGCTTGGGCACTTAACTCATATCTCTAGCTGTTTTCCTGCTACTGTGTAGAGGAGGAACCAGCCTCCTTTTCATTGTGGAGCTACTGGAAGTAGCTTACACACTTGTATGGTCACTGTTGTGGTTTTGTTCTGTGCTTTAATGATTGGAGCCTATCCTGTAGCAAGCCCTGTGCAAACATGCACCTCAGCACAATCTTGCTGATGGGCTGAGGCCCAAGTTTTGGGCAAAACAAGATACGGGGCCAGAGCCAACTCTAGTGACATGTAGAGCATGGTACTAAGAAGACAAACCACAGGCTGCTCAACAGTCAAGGAAAAGGAGAAATTTTAGGAAGTCTGTACTTACATCATACTTAAGAAGGTCTGAAAATAGGTTATATAATGCTTCTTATTTAATTAGAAGTTGTTAGTAGGACTTTTAACACCAAACCTGAGAAGTACCTGGAGTTAGTCCCTGCTGGGAACAGGTTCACAGCTTTAATTAACAACTGTAAATCATCTTCTGGCCAATTTTTGCTTCCCCCTCCACCACCAGTGGTTGACTTCTCTGAACTCTTGGCTGCTTGGCGCATGCGAGCTTCTGCTTCTTCTTTCTCTCGCCTTATTTGTTCATTTATCTCTTCTATCTGAAGGATTGTAAACAAGCATTATTTATTCATACGTTCTACAGTGATACAAACCCTTCTTCTCTGGGATTGCTTTGGGCCTTGAATTTTGCTTCGTTTCTGTTCTGTATGTTACACAGAAGGAGAAGGAGTAGCTTATCTGCTCCAGTATTATTTCCCTCCATCCCATGTGTAAATTTCACCATCACAGGTTAGGAGCTACAGCAGGAATCCATCACAAGTTCACTAGGAAATTAAATGAATGCTCCCAGAATTAAGACAAAAACTTCCCAATCGCATGTGATTCTCCAGGCAAACACCTGACTTACAGGGACAGATCCACAGAAGTATTAAAACCCTAGAGTAACTAGTGAGGGCAGTTAACCATCTTTGTTGAATGCACTGAGTCCCAAATCTAAAGCAGATGAGAGAAAGCACCTTATTCTTTCTGCAGAATGTAGGGTCAGCCTTATTAGTCCAAATGGCTTTTCTCTGCTGGAAGATTTAGGCAGAACCTTGCTTATTTTTGAAAATCTTGAAGTGTCTTTTCCCATACTTTGATATCCAAGCCTCTGGCCCTTCCAGTGGCTATAGCCTGCAGCACTTAAGTCCTTTTGTGGATCTAGCCCCAGGTCACAGATACTTGACTAGGCTTTTTCTTACCTAACAGAATAGGTTAATACTGCTCTCTTTCCCCTCCAGGTAATTGCTACCCATTGTTGGGCAAAACTAAATTCCTCTCTGTACTGTACAAATGGTAGATGATGTGTCCTTTACTAATTAAAAATATGTATTTTCTTCTCATCTGGCCCTAGTTATTTCAGCAGCCATCAACTGTAGTGCAGTTGATGAAACAGAGCAGAGATCAAGTTTGCTTGGGGACTCTGAAACTCAGGTCTGTGTTTAACAGGGACAATTCTGTTGTATCTTACTTCAGTCATGTAGGTTTCACAACTGAAATCGTTGTTATTTTGATGTGACACTCAGCATAATTACCTGTTTTACTACAGCAGCTTTTCCTCCTTCCCTTGTTGTGGATGTAAGTGCTTCATTCAAGCATTGCAGACTAGAAATAAATGATGAAGTTACAACAGATAGCTAGGAGAAAGATGGGCATCAAAATGATCAGAAAGCAACAGCAGGGAGGCTTACCTTGCTAGCTCAAGACGGTCACAAAGCTTTTCCACCTCCTCCATCATTTTAACACAATCTGCCTCATTATCAGAAAAGTAATTCCAGTTCTGGAAGCAGAAATACATGTTCTACAAACTTTTTGAACTTTATTGCTCTGCTCCTTCAGACAAAGGCTTAAGACACAGCATTCTTCAGCCACTGCTGTGGTTGGACCTGCTCAAGTCAGCTTTACTCATAACTCAAAAATAATGTGGTAAGTATGTATGTGGTTTAGTGTTTTGCTTTTTAGTAAACCCACTTTCTGTACCCATCTCCAGCCATAAGAACAAGTAAGCATGTGACAGAGTCTGATGTCAGCAAACATAGTAATTTCACTGGTGTAACCTGTATTTCACTATAATAATATTGAAATACCTTGCATGTTGTTCTCAGTTTTTGCCTTTCTTTCTTGATAGCTTTTTTCTGTATCTCTTTTTCCTTTTTTGCTACTAATGCTTGTTGCCTAACTTCTTCTTCCTCCTTTTCTCTTGCTAAGCGTGCTGCTTCTAATTCTGCTTGGCGTTGCTGCAATCAAAAGGAAACAAAACAAAACCACCTCAAAATCACATCACTCTAAGGTCATTCAGTCATACAGTATTAAAACATGCTGCTTCTGGTTTGGGTAGGGTTTAGGGTGAGGATTTTTATTTTTCTTTATTATATTTGGTTTTCCAAGAATTCTGAGGGAGGTGATGTGTATTTTGAGGGAGTGACTAGTGTATATTTATACAGTAGTATATTTATACACTAGTCAGCATTATTTCAAATAGTCACTATGAGGACTCCTAGTTCATAGATCGTGACTTCCTTGACAAGGAGGAGACAAAACTGTATGAAATTTCCTATGCCTGCCCCAAGAGTATAAATTTGGATAAAGGCAGTGGTCCAACATTTCTTCAGCATCATTAACATAAAATCTTCCACTGCTCCAGTATTCCCTTGAAAGTCACTTCTTAGTCCCTTTCATTCCTGCTGCTGTTTTCAGAGCAGTCTTTTCCAAACTGGTATTAACCTAATCTGTTACATTAGTTCAAAGTGTTTCACACTTATCAGCCATTAAGAGATGAAACACACACACAAGGCAAGCAGCTGCATCTATTTTATCAAAAAGAAAAGTAGGGCACAGAACTTAACAACTGCCTCTAAACCAGAGAAAGTGTATGCAATATCAGCACTCAATTTTAGAAGTTTTTTTTGTTTCAGACCTTGTTTTCATCTCATTTTCAAAAGGCTGTCAGTAGCGCACCGTCTGTTGCACAAGGATCAAAGACAACACATCTTTGAACCCCAATAGAATTCTAACAGTAGCTTCCTGACACATATAGAAGCTGAAGCAGGGATCAGGTGTGAATGAACCGTGCTTTTTCAACCCAAATAAAGTAAACTTACTTTTTCTTTTGCTTCCTGTTCTTTTCGTTTTGCTTCTACCTTTGCTTTCTTCTCTGCTTCTTTCTTTGCCTTTTCTTCTTCCTTAAATTTCTTTATCCTGGGATCACAGCTGTATGCATTGTCTGGTGGAAGAAAGGATGCATTATATACAAAGGAAAACAAGAGAATTCCACTGTTGGTTAACAAATCTCTCTTTAAAACCCCAGCAGTTTGCATGCTCACCAACAAGTGTCCTAATTCTGTTCATTTCTTCTTTTTTTCTCAGTGCTCTGGCAGCTCTGTTCTGCTTTTCAATCCACCTCCTTTCATCTCGACTAAAAAAGGGAAAGCACAGTTAGTTCAGTGCCAATACCCTACAGTGTCACTCTGTTAGAAATGCAACAACAAACTTCTTAAAAAAAGTTTCCCCACACAGATTCTCTTCTCTGAATACTTTAAAAATAGACTTAAAAATGAAATTCCAGTCCCCAAGCTCATGTCAAAAATGCTAAGCATTTGCACAATTACATAAATGTGACAAAACTGTCATTGCAAGGAAGGAGATCATGAACTGTACTTTCAAAGTGCAATCCACTTGTTGACCTAACACTAAACCACAGCAAAACACATGAAATGCTGGTACACAGTTTAATAAACATTTTGAATAAGCACAAAAAGAGCTATGCAGATAATTCAAGAGCCTTCCAATGAGAAACCTAGAAATTAATCTGTGTGATTTATCAAAAATACGAGTGATAGGTTATTGATTACAGTATCTTCACAGAAGAGAGAACACAGGAGTCCAGAAAGGCTGAAAATACTGAACAGCAGGGAGAGGCATAAGAGAAGAGGAGTAACTGCCTAGCTACAGCCTAAATATGGCACAGTTTTTAGCCACAAAGCAAGCTAACCACTGACTCTAACTACAAAACTGATTTATTTCAAACTTGGAAGAAAAGGTTCATACAATGTCAGTTATGGTTATAAAAGGATGACTAAGTGAAAGGTTGCATCCTGCGAAATATGTGCTAGACTAAGTGATGCAGTGCTCTAACTTGAACATTCTGTGTTTATAACTGTAGGAAGGTTAAAAATAGAATGTATTTTCCAATGGCAACATGGTCTGAGTAACTCAGCAACTATCACTACATCAACAGACACAATTTTTATTACCATCAAGCCAACAGAACTAATGTCTCTGTATTTTGGAAAGTATACTTATCTCAACACAGTTTAATAAGAGTTGGAGAGAGACGTGATACCTGCTTACTCATCTACTCTGTTCTGGCTCCAGGCTCAGCCTCTGTTCAGGACTTGCTGCAACTGCAAGTCTAAACTTAAACACACCTTTCAAACGCCCTTGTGATGCAAGCAAGAACTATTTCAGTTGCACAAATAAGACAAAGAGAAGCCCACAGGCAGCCCAGTTCAAATCCATGACTGACTACTAAGCTGGGAGAGTGGAACTGAGTCTTGGAGCAGATGACCTTTCTTCCTGTGACTTACAATCTATTAGAAAGTTGCTATATCAATCTCTCAGTCTACTGAGAAATTTCTTTTTACTTACATACCATTCTGCTTTTTCTTTTTCCTCTTCATCTAAATAGGAAAACTCTCTCCAGGAATCAAAATTATACCTAAAGAAAATAATTTTTTTAAAAGTGAATAAAAAAAACTAAAAAGCAAAACTATTACAAATAATCTACTTTTTTACTATTAGGTTTTTGTAGGAAACAACACTGTTATTTACAATTTATAATACATAATTTACAATTATACTGCACTTAAAAGGATTCTACTGTGTTAAGTCAAAGCACAAAATACTATTTAAAGTAATGATTTACATCTATCTGTACTGTAGGACAAAGTCTACTTTAGGATGAGATCAGTTTTACCAACTCTAAATGCCTACAGTGTAGTTGTCCAAGTTCTCATTATAAGCAGTGGAGATATAGTGCAGTCTGTAGACTTGAGAAATTAATTTAACCTTTATATAAGCATCTGCATTTAGCAGGTAAGTCAAGTCATAAACTCTATTGGACAAGACAAAGCTCCCTTATCTAACTTAACTTAAACACCTAGTAGATACCTCCACTAAAACACAAAGTGGGTGAGATGAACCCCACTTCCAGTCTGTGGGTCAACTCAGTTCACAGCTGAGGTCAGAGAACTGTCAGAAGCTCCTGCTGTAACCAAGTTTACAACACAGATCCATTAGTTAGGAGAAAGCCAGCTTCAGTTTGTGGAAGGCACCAAACAGCTGTGGGGCAATTTCATGACATTACTAGGTCAGAATAGACCACAGCCAACAACATACATACCAAAGGGTCTGCAAGCCCTTTATAGCACATCCTGAATACTGTGAACAGAAACTGAGGTATCAGCTAACTTACCAAAATGAATAGAATGCATCTACCTCTTCAAACGATGAGTTCATGTCCCCAAGTTTAGGAACATTTTTCTTGTTTGACCACCTAAAAATAAATGGATATATTCAAGAAATAATATATATACTCCATAACATGGCATGTGTTGAGTACAAAATCAAAATACCAAATCAGAGACTCCCTTGCACCAACACAGAGAGGGGCATCAGGAAAGAGGAAGAAAAGAGTTCCTTCTAAACATCCTCCAGATTGGGCCTTTTTCGGCAAGCTCCCCACTACCAAAAAGCAAACTCCTGCCCGAGTCTGGTGTGCCTACAAGTAATATGGAGCTGAGAACAGACTTTATTATCTTCCTAAATCTCATGGCTCAAGATCAAGGCCACCAGTGTGACAGTTCAGATTATTTTAAAATGAAATAACAGAGAATGCACTATTTTGCTTGGTTTGTATTTCTAGCAAATCAATGCTGCTCCCAGCATGCCTTAAAATCACCCTTGCCACAGACACAATGCCAGAGGAGCCTGCACATGTTGATTCTCCAGCAACAGCAGTCTGACATAGCTTACCTGGCATTTCTTTCAAAAACTGGTGAAAACACTTCAAAGAAGTTCTCTTTTGCTTCACTTTTGGAAGGTACAGAATTATCAAAGGTAGGATCTATGCTGTTAAAGGCTCGGCGCTTCACAGGGTCCGAGAGTATCTCGTAAGCTGAAAAACAGGTACCAGACAGAAAACATGAGAGTAAATTGAGTCTTCCCCACAAAGTGGGGTGCTACAGAAAAGTTTCTAAGTGTTTAAAAAGATGGAAAAAGATGCTCTAAGATCAGCGTTTGATCGATTATTCTGATTTAATTATTTTAGTGACACCAAATAGCATTGCTGTTGATTCCTATTATACACATTAGTGTGATTAAGCACATTTGAATTCAGATTCTCCAATTGCTGTTGGTGTCTTAGGGGAATTGTTTTAGAGCATGCCAATTTATCCCAGGTACGTGGCTACCTCTAGTGGTTCACCTTTGCAAACACTGCTACAAGTGTTCACATTTTGTCACCGAGTGGCATGGCAGACAAACACCTATCAGCTGTGTTCCTACACTGCTCCTGCCCAGGGGAAGTTCTCCTTGGGTGATCTCAATTTACTGAGGCATTTTTCTAAAATGGAAAAGAACTTTTCTGGCTTTTTAGTAACTGGCAATTCTTTAAAAGTCTAATAATGCACTATAGATTATGAAGTAGATTGAGAAACATATCAAATAATTGCTTACCTTTAGTTATGCATGTAAAATAATCATTATCACCTTCTCCTATCTGTTCTCCTGCAGCTTTTCTCTTGTCTGGATGATGCTTCAAAACCATGGATTTATCTAGTAAATAGATGCATTACATTTACAAATGTTTCATCATCAACACCTTATTGCTCACAAACTACAAAGTAATACAAAAATTCCAATTGACATTTCTTTAATTAGATTCTTAAAAACAAAACCAAAACCTCAAAAAACCATCCCCAAACATCAGGATAAAACCAGGTATGAGTTAATGAATTTTCTTTAAAACTGCTGTCAGAATTAAAATTATTTCACCTTTGCACTTGAACAGTAAAACCAGATTTTAAACTGACTCCTTTGCCCATAGGTCTAGCCATGTTATCAAACAACATAAACTGTACCTTTTTAGCTTACTATAAAATACCAGAGAGAAGATACCATGCAAATAGTTACAATGACCTTCCTTTTAAGAAACAAACCAGAATCCATGTTAAAAATAGGAAAGCACAGTATATAGACGTGAGGAAGATCCAAATCTCTATACCACCATGTAATAGTGCTGTTCAGATCCTAACGAGAGGGATGTCCCCAGTTCCTGCTCCACAAGATTAGTGACAGCACTCATTATTACCAGAATAGGTGTTGCTATATGCTATATTAGCACATGCTCCACTGCTAAGCAACATGTGGGTGGCACTGCTAAGCAACATGCACCTGAGGCAACATAATTTCCTGTGCCAGATGGCAATCTGCTAATTTCCACCCATTTTCATCTGGGAGTAACTTAATCTTCTGTGGTTTCAGTGGGGACAGTGATTCTACTCAGATCAGTACAGTTATACAGGCAATTGCTTGCAAGATCCATTCACATAATCATCAGCATATTTCATAAAGGCTACTGCACAATCTTCAGAGTACTTCTAAATCTTCCTCCACAAACAATTTCATCCTTCTTGCAAAGTCAACTCTTGGTCATGCTGCTTTCTAGGAAAAAGTTCTGAAGTCCAACAGGTTGTTCCTTCACATCCAAGTACTCCCAATCACCTGCATGCACTTCTGAATCTTGTTATGCTTTAAGATGCAGGCCCACCATATCATTAAGAAGCACAGTGGCACTTCCAAGTCCTATTGCTTACTTACTCATAACATCAAGGAAACTCACAAGGCTGTATTTTTAATGGCTTGGCAATATCCCAGAGATTCAGCCACAGGAACTCTACAGTTTTCACATGGTAAAAATACCAAAGAAAAGCAAAACCAAGCTTCTCAGTGGCCTAAGTAACTTGAAACCCTGAAATTTCATGAGCTACTGCTCCATTCCAATGCAACACTCAGTCTAATCAGAATGATAACAGCAGTATACTTCACTAGCATTAACAGTTGTAAGGAGGCTTCAAGACACCAACCTGTTGAAATACATAGGGCAGGGCTAGTTCTATTTCTCTGCCTTTCACTAAGCCTGGCTGCAGATTCAAAAATGCAGTAATGTACAGTTATGGTCTCAAAGCTGTTAAGAAAAAGCCCCACAAGTAACAAAGCTCAGCTGTGAACCCACTGGATTTTGGAGGTGTGATGTGAATTTAGAAGGCTGGTATGCAACAGACATCAAAAAGCAGGCATTTTTAGGCTTGTGAAACAGTGAAAGGCTTGTCTGTGCCACTTCTGTATTTTCACATGGACTACAGTTGTGTACATCTGAAGGAATGGTATACTCATGCAGGAAAGGTACTTACGAGCTGCTTTGATTTGTTTCTGTGTAGCTCTGTATCGTATATTTCCTAACCCAAGAACTGCATAATGGTCTTGATTCTGAGAAAAAAACCCAACAAAATAACAGAATCCTAATCAACACTGGTAAATGCAACCTAAAAAGCTACAACACATGCAGAAATACAGTTCTCCTCCACAGCTTTTAAAAGCAGGAGATAGAATTCTTCCTTGAATAAATAGTAGGAAAAGAATAACTGTCGTAAAGGCCATAATTATTGAATAACAAAATATCAATAAATTAAGCCACTGTTACAGAAATCCAAGTCTCATCATCTAAATTGGATTAAAGCACTGAATCTCAGAAAGTTTTATTATTAGAAAACTGAATCACATTCTTTAATATTGAGTGTTAATGCAATTCGAGAATAAGGGAAGTGGTAACAGGCAGAAGAGACACTTCTGCTGCTTACAGACATTAAAATGAAAAACAACAGTTCAAGACTAAGATCTCATCTTGATGTGCATGAGTTTGCCCTCATCACGTGGTTACATGAAGAAAACATAAACCCAGCTATAATGCTAACACAAACCAGTTCAGATGGGGGTGGGAGGGGAGGAGGAAGGGATCTTTAGCAGCTGGGAATTGCAGATAACTTTGATGAGAGATTTCCAGCAAAAGTAATTAACTCTATATCACCAGAATACCTTCCAGTCCTTTGGATCAAGGGTTTTTAGCATAGGAAATTCTTCAAGCTGCAATTCTTCATCCCCTGACTCTTCAGAAAGTTCCTTCTCATCTTCAAGCTCCTGGAAAGAGGCAGAAACATTTATGTTTCTCCTCTTAATAAATGCTTCAAACCATCTTCCCACAGGTTCCACTTGATAGAGTACTGATGCTATAAGCAAAAACATAAAAGCAACTTCACCCTCTGTGGTTTACCTTTTTTCTTGCTTTTTTACAATTATGCCCCCTAAAAGCCCATAAAAGTACTGCATCGCACATGGCTACAGATTACTAAATCTTCTGGCTCACCCTAAAACCACCAGACTGCTTTAAAGATTGCAAGAACCACAACACATGCTTATCAGATGATATCTTCCAAAGACTTCATTGTGTTCTCAAATCTGGAAAAGTGCTTTCAAGTTAAAGGAACGCACACGTGAAACGATATTTAATATCTTTTTTACTTTGGTAATATAGGAGATAGAGGCGGCAGAAGCATTAAATTTGGGTTGCTCTTCTGTGCCTTCCCGCTCCCCCTGTTACAGGCCACTCCCTCTGGCAGCGAAAGCAGACTTGTTGCTCACATGCTGACTTCAAATAGGCACCAAAGCAGACGCAACACGTGAAAAGGACAGAATTAAAGTAAAATAAACAGGGAAGTTCTTTTCAGAAAAAGAAGATTTTCCAACTCCTGCCTGAGCAGGTGCTCGGAAGGTAGGTTTTTTCCCCGGGAACACGCACTCGGTCAAGCTAGGGGAAGCGCCAGTTCTGACAGCAGCGGCAGAGCGGTGCTCTGCGCGCCGGCGGCGGGAGATCCCGGCAGCAGTGCTACGGTTCCCTCCCCAGCATGGTGCTTCCGCACCGGCTGCAGTCCCGCGCCCGGGCCGCTCCAGCCCCCGCCCGAGGGACTCGCGGTACCTACCGGCCGACAGCGCTCTAGTAACGGCTGTGACCTGCCCTTCTTGGGCGCTCCGCAGCATGGCGGCGGCAGGCAGCGAGCCGAAACGAGCTCCGGGCCTGGGCACCGGGCCCCGCTCGCCTCGCCTCGCCGGTTGCCTGGAGCCGGCGCATGGAGGCGCTCGGTGAGCACTTCCGGGGCGGCGGCGTGCGGCGGGATAAGCGGCCCCTCTGGGTCCGGCCCCCTCGTCCTCCTGCCGGCTCCATACTGCCTCTCCGCAACACCGCCGACATCCTCGGCGAGGATCAGCCGGGTCAGAGGCCGGACCTACGGATTAGGACGATGCGGATTTAGCGACCGCTGGGGACGGCGGAACTGTCCGACGGGGTCAGCGATGCCGGAGGGAAGGAGAGCCTGCTGCACAGGGCCCACGGCACGCACAGCCGGTGCACCCTCCTTGGGTGTCCCCCCGGCGCGGCCCAGCCGGAAGCCTCGGCGGTGCTGCGTAACGCATCCGGGGTAGATCTGCGCAGGGGCCGCCAAGATGCCGGATTACCTGGGCTCCGACCAGAGGAAGACTAAGGAGGAGGAGAAGGAGGATAAACCCATCCGTGGTGAGAGCCCATGCGGCCCTACCAGCCGTTATCACGATCCTTCCCCGCCCCCTCCCATCGGCTTGGGGTCCCCGTGTTTGTGGCGGAGAAGCTCCCCGAGCAACACCTCGGCCGCGGCCGGGCGCGAAGCACCGGGGCAGAGGCAGTGCTGCCAGCGGCCATTGCGGTACCCGGAGCGGCGAGTTGAAGGAGCGCGGGTGGAGTGAAAAAATAATGCCCTTTGTGGTACTGTGGTCGCCGTCCCGCGAGTGGTTCCCCCGGGCCTGGAGCCCGGGCTCGGCTGCTTGCGGCTCTTCCGGGGTGGCGATCGGAAGGAAGGTGCAGTGGTGTTAAACGTAAAAACATCAGTCTGTTTTTTTAAGATCGTGTGGGAAAACAGGAGGAGGATCAGGTTCACGAAGTCTGCAGCGCTAGGGGGAAATGTGTAGACAGCGCGGTGAGGGATTGATGGATCAGGGGCTGGATAACAAATGTGGTATGGGGAGGTTGTGGGGTGCCATGGTTCTCCCGGCGCTGTGGGGGAGCCGCTGGCAGTCTGCAACTGAGACCCGTGGAGTGCAGTCTGGCCTTGCTGTTCCTAAGGCTCTTATAAAGCTTAATTTGCTCTTTGTTAGACAAAAGGCCTTTTGTGGTTTAATGATTAGCTAAAAGAGCTGCCTGATAAAACAAGATAATTTATTTTTCTTCACTGGTGGAGTCCTGTGGAGCTGGCTGTAAAAACCCAGGGTGTTGCCACTTTCCTGAGTAATAAATTGAAAGCAGGAGAGAGTGAGGTGGCAGATTTTTGTGGTGGTACCACCGTAGTGTGAAAATTGCCGATTGCTTCTTATGTTTGAATTCCATTTTCCTTTTTATTTCATGTTTATATTATATATATATATATAAATAATGCACATGGAGACAAAATCAATACTATATGTTATCAGTGATGGACTTTGAACTGTTCTCACTCAATTTTTTAATTATAACAACATAGTGTTTAGTAGATATTAAAAAAATCAATGGGGTTGTGCAATGATCAGGAAACAACTAAAGATCAACACACAAAATTTCCTCTCAAAATACTGTATGCTGCACCCAGATCTTCAATACTGTATGGTTTGTGCTCCTTTTGTCATAAAAAGAATCCCTTTAAGATACATGTTTTTATCTTTTAGAAGCAGAATTAATACTACTGGTTTTGTTTTTAAAATTGGAAGCTAAGGCTTTCCTGTCTTGTTTCAGCTCTGGATGAAGGAGATATTGCCTTGCTGAAAACCTACGTAAGTAGCAGACATCTACAAGAGTGTTAAAGAAAAAAGCAAGTCCTGTTAGAGACTGAATGCAAGAGTGGAGGGTTGTAAACTTAGTGAGTAGTTAGTAAATCTGCTCCTCCTAATCCTTTTCTTACCTGCCGAAATCTTGAATCCCTTTCTACCTCCCAGCAAAAGAGCCCCAAACCCAACTGACAACCTTGAAAACAATCTAGTGGGTTGTTAGCTTGAAAGAAATGTTTTTTTTTCCCTGATTTTGCTTTGTGTCTTGTAGCTGATTGTCAGAGGGGTCTGACACCTAGGGCTTGTGCCCACTGCAGATTCTTCTTTGTTGCTAAGTTGATACAAAGGAGATCTTGGAAATCCAGATCCAGATGTGCCTCCATTAGGCAGGCAAGATAGCAAAGCATTTTATCTCAAGCAAGAATCTAGCTTCTGATTTGCCCCATGATCTTTTTGCTGTCTTCTGTGGATGATGGAAAGGTTGGGCAAGGTAGTTAAAGCACTCATACAGATGATTTTTGTCTCTATTTAATTTTTTTTCTCTAGATAACATTTGTATATAATTTTTAACAAATCTTTAGAAAAAATTTTTTTAAAAATAAGGCTGAACAGGTTTGAAAGAAAAACAAATCCTTGAAGTTTACAGATGTGAAAAATTTCCACTTGCACAACTGGTCAGTTTTGTGTAGCTGCACTCTGGGTTTGTGAACAGCAGTATTGTTACTGGGACTTAATATTGTCTTTTTTGGCTGTGGTCAATAGTTGGCTCTTAGACCAAGACATTCTATTGAACATCTTGACACTTGGCAGCTATTGGCATATTTCCTAAACATAACTTGAATGATGAAATCTACTTGTTTCTTTTCCAGGGCCAGAGCACATACTCAAGGCAGATCAAGCAAGTAGAAGATGATATTCAACAACTACTTAAGAAGATCAATGAGCTCACTGGTATCTTTCTTTCTTAAGATAGCTTTCAATAGAATAGCCACGTAGACAAAAATGAGTGTCTCGAGAAGCTGATTTTCAACAATTATGCGTTAGTTTATTATTATTTTTCTCAGAAGAATACATTTCTTTATTAATGTGAGATTTTTGCTTTGTAAGAGATGGCCTCTTTGATTGGGCAGGGTTCATCTGTACATATGATTATGTAATTTTGTGGTTTAACACATTCTTATTCAAAACTGTAATTTCTGTGGTTTACAGTGGCGTGAAACAAATGTCCCTTTCTGCCTCTAGATAGTTTCTTGCTATTTTTGTCAGTCTGTAATCATCCCCACACTGCAAAATTGTATTAGAGGGTATTTGAATGTTTAGCCAGCACAGTCATGTAGGCCTCATTTCTTTAGGAAACTTATTTTTTAGGAAGTTTATCAAAGATGTGTGTGCATGGGTTTTGGAGATCTCTCAGAAAACTTCCTGCAGGCCTATGCCTACTGTTCTTGGTGTGGGAAGGATTGCTGACATACCAGCTAGCCACTTCTTCCTCAGCTTGTCTCTGTTGTACCTAGGAATCAAGGAATCTGACACTGGCCTGGCTCCTCCTGCCCTGTGGGATCTGGCTGCAGATAAGCAAACTCTCCAAAGTGAGCAACCATTACAGGTTGCAAGGTGAGTGTGCTCTTCCTTGGCAGTGGAGCTGCAGAGTGTTAAAGATGTGATTCACAGCTATGTTTAGGCTTCTTTTTTAGCAATAAGGTTCACATGTTGTGCGTATTGAAAATGTTTTTTTCCCCATTGTGTCAAAACGGAACTGTGTTATGCTTGGTGATGTATTACACACTTCATAGTTGTACTTATTCCTGTAATTAGTGTATGAAAATAGAATCACAAGTACAATACCTATTCCAGTGTTATGAAAGAGTTTGGAAGATAGGAGTCTCTCATCTTGATGCTTATGCAAATAGCAAGCTAGTTAGTTTGTCTGCCTGCCGGTGTTAATTGTATGTTGTGTGTTAGGTGTACAAAGATAATCAATGCAGACTCTGAGGATCCCAAGTACATCATCAATGTTAAGCAGTTTGCCAAATTTGTGGTGGATCTGAGTGACCAAGTGGCACCTACTGACATAGAGGAGGGCATGAGAGTTGGGTAAGCAAAATCATTGTGTTCTTACAAATTTCTATGGAGACTTATCTGATTCATTAGTTTGACATGTCAACAACTATAATTTCCTATTTTTGGAGTGGTTGAAATGATAACAGTGTCTTTCTGTTTGAAGACAGTAACTCACCTGCATGCTGTGCTAGAGTCTTTTGATTTTGGTGTCATTCTGATGAGAACTATAGACTGAAACCTCTCACTTGTGGCCCCAACAGTCCTAGCTTCCAGGGAGCCTGCTAGCCTGCTTCCTCTTTGGCAGGCTGCACAGTTACACACAGGGTGGCTACAGGAAATATTCTCTGAGGAGGTGAAGCTTGTTACTTTTAGAATCAATGTTTTGCCAGTTTGCTGGGTGGGATATATTGAAGTATAGTTGTCAAAATACTTTGGACTTAGTATTTTTGGAAACCTTAAACTTCTTTGCAGAAGGAATACCAGCTTCTAGCCCATCAGACTATTAGCTTTAAGGGCTGGACTGTCTTGATGCCAGAGAAAAGAACAATTTAAGAATTTGGCTTCTAATGTAGAGTTGTTTCTACATGACAGTTTAATTAAACTGGTGTTAAAATAGTTATGCTTTCTTACTAGGGTGGACAGAAACAAGTATCAAATCCATATCCCCTTGCCTCCAAAGATTGATCCCACAGTCACCATGATGCAAGTGAGAACTGCCTTTACTTATTATGACATTGCTTTGTCTTTTAATTTTGATTACTTTGGCTGGATTTTGTTCTGGGCTGTTGAAAGCCTAGAGCAGTTTGTGGCATCAGGCTGTTAACTGCTCACTAACCTTTTTGTTGTGCAGGTAGAAGAAAAACCAGATGTCACTTACAGTGATGTTGGTGGTTGCAAAGAGCAGATTGAAAAGCTGAGAGAGGTGGTTGAAACCCCTCTGCTTCATGTGAGTAACCTCCAGATGGAAACTTTTGCTATTTTCAAAGTGTTCTGATTATCTGTTAGCTTTTGAAAAAGCAAGAAAAGATAATATACCTGAATGTATACAACCAAGTGAAAGGAAGTCTGGTTTTATCAAGTGAAATCCAGCTTAGACTGGTTTTTATTGCTCTGCATAGATGATTTTCTTAATTTGCATATACTCTTTGATGTACATAATCTTTAATTTGCACATAACCTTGCCTTCTGTTTCCCACCAATACAGCCTGAAAGATTTGTTAACCTTGGAATTGAGCCTCCCAAGGGAGTACTTTTGTTTGGGCCTCCTGGTACAGGCAAAACACTTTGTGCCCGAGCTGTTGCTAACAGGACTGATGCCTGCTTCATCAGAGTGATTGGATCTGAACTGGTGCAGAAGTACGTGGGAGAGGTAAGAGCAGATACCTGATGGAGTGTGAAGTGATTTGCAGCTTTCTAGTCGTGGGACCAGACACTGTAGTGGGTATGATGGATGGCAGGGGGGTTGCACTAGATATTTATAGGTCCCTTCCAACCCCTAACATTCTAGGATTCTATGATTCTATGAATGTACTTGCATGTTGGAGATATAAGGAGTGGGGAGGAACTGGCAAACAAAACACTGCAGAGAAGGCAATCAGTTATAAGACCTGAAGTATGCTGCTGTCAGTGAAATGGATTTTGCAGTACAGGGTTTAATTTACAGTTTAGGAGGACTCTAGAATTAGGATTCTTTTTCCAGCTCTGTCACTTATTTTGTCAGTTGGCCCTGAGGTAAATGACTTCATCTGTACTTCTGAATCTGAGAGTAGTAATTTCCCTTTCCTTTATAAATTGCTTCAAGATTTATTAAGGTTTTGTTATATATATGTGTGCAGAGAGTTTTATCATTGGAAACTTCGAAGTGTTTGGAAGCATGAAGAGTTTAATTTTGATAGTTTTCATTTAGTGTGACTTGAATCTTTAACAAAATCTGGATTCTTTTGCTTTCAGGGAGCTCGCATGGTTCGTGAACTCTTTGAAATGGCCAGAACTAAAAAAGCTTGTCTTATATTCTTTGATGAAATCGATGCCATTGGAGGTATGGTTGTAGTGTCTATAGCTCTAATCTCGTATGAGAACTTCCAGGTTTTCTGTTCGTGTAATTCTTTATCTGGATTGCTTCTTTACAAGAAATGTGCTTCTGAGTACCTATTTAGCAAAACTAATACCAGCACATCTTGTGTCTGGGAAGCTATCCAAAAGTGGTGTATATAGCCTGGACATATTTAACCCAGACATGAAGTCATTTTTTTTTCATGTTTGGAACACCCAGATTATTTAACTTTAGTGAAGAATGTCTGTATTATCTTTGCAAAAACTACTGTTAACTTAACCCCACTTCAGCATCGAGGCTACAAACTAAATCTTTATTACTGCCTGAAAATTAACTAATTTTTTTGTTCCCCTAAAGAAGTACTTAGGTCTTTTGAAAGTAGAACAGTTTTTACACAGACAGGATGGGGGATTTTGGTTGACGGGAGGCAAAACAAATCAACACATTACATTTGTCAACTACAGCATCTTGGCAAGTTTTAGGCAGGGAGATAGGCCCTTTTTTGTACTGAGGATGAAGACACAGTGCCTGTTCTAACTGATATGTAACACCACTCACTCTTTGTTTCAAATAACTCCCCCCACCTTTTCTAAGATTGCCAAAAATATTTGTATGTAGTTCAAAATTATTTTTCCAGGTGTCTTCTGTGTAACAGCTGTGACACCTCCAAGGTTCCTCTCTTACTTTGTCTCCTCTCTCCAGGTGCTCGTTTCGATGATGGCGCTGGGGGTGACAATGAAGTGCAGCGAACTATGCTGGAGCTGATCAACCAGCTGGATGGGTTTGACCCACGAGGCAACATCAAAGTGCTGATGGCTACAAACAGACCTGATACTCTGGATCCAGCCTTGATGAGGCCTGGCAGGTTGGATAGGAAGATAGAGTTTAGCTTGCCTGATCTTGAGGTGAGAGCGTTTCTTTCTTTAACAGTGTATTGAGTGTTTCTTCAGTTACAGCATTAGTATCTGGAGGCAGTTTACAGGAATTAACACAAGCAGCACTCTTAACTTACATGAAACTACATGGAAATTGAGGGGATTAAAGGTGTGCTAAAAAGGTTTTCTCATACTGCACAGATTCCATCCCTGGCTGAGAAGCTATGGTAAATGCATACATTGTGTATTCCTGACTCAACAGATGAAGAATTGTAAAGAATCATGAATCAAGTTCTGTGATTTAGTTCTTAAGTTGAAATGTGGTTTTTTTCTGCTTTCTTGAGAGAGATTTCTTGAGGTACTTGGACCACTAAAGCTCTTTAAGTTACTTTCTTAACTCAGTATCACGGAGACCTAAACGTGCAAGTCCAGATGTAGGAGACTATAGTTGGGCAGCAAATAAAAGAATTATTTTTCATCTGCCCTTGCTCAGGCCATGAACAGCTGCACAATGAGAGTCATCATCACCTCTTTCATAGCATCAAAACTTCTATCCTCCCCTCTGTTTTTTTCAGGGGCGAACTCACATATTCAAGATACATGCTCGTTCGATGAGTGTTGAAAGAGACATCAGATTTGAGCTGCTGGCTCGGCTCTGTCCTAATAGCACAGGTAAGCTGCATTTTTATTTATGTTTTTGAAACCATTTTGTGTATGCCTCATCTCCACTGGTGGTCAGTGTTGAATTCCTTTATCCCTGTCTTTCCCAGGGGCTGAGATTCGCAGTGTCTGCACGGAGGCAGGCATGTTTGCTATCCGAGCACGTCGAAAAATCGCAACGGAGAAAGACTTCCTAGAAGCAGTCAACAAAGTCATTAAATCATATGCTAAATTCAGTGCTACCCCCCGCTACATGACCTACAACTAAGTAGCCTGGATTTCTTCAGATGTTTTTCCTATTCCAGTTGTTAAACTTTCTGTGAAACAAAAATCCAAGTGTAGTCATTCATGTCTTGTTCTTGGAAGCTAGAAATAAATAGAGTATTCTAACCAGTAGGTGTGAGTTCATTATAAGTGCGTTGTACACTGGCAGAGTCTTGCTGCTGTAGAAAAACAATCTAGTAACACAGCCTAAACCAGTGAGATATTTTAAAATCAGATAGCTCGGCAATATTAGAAAGCCAAAGTTTAGATCCTTAGTCACCCTATATGCCCCAATACTTATTATTTGAGCTGTAGAGGTGCTGAAAGATCCCTCTAAGTGACTGTGGCATGTCCAAGAGTGCTCAGGGATGCTTGTATGATGCTCCCTTCCCAGCCCATCACTTTGCCACAGCAGGGGGCCTTGGCTTGCCCTACATACAGTAATCACCAAGACAAAATTCTCCACTTGATCATCACTTTATTTGAGAAGCTGACAGGATTTTGATGTGAACTGAAGAGACTACATAGTTAAAAACTGAAGCTGCAACAAGCTGAAAGTAGAAAAATATATTGTATGTAGATACAAAGGCTTGTTCAACAGTCAACATTATAAAATGTACCAAAAGTTGTTTATTTAAACACATACAGTGTCCTAACATGTTCAGTTCATCCTTTGAACTTGCAGCTAAGCAGCAACTTCTGATGCAGAAAGCTTCCTATTCCTAGTGGCAGGGGGACAGGTCTTTCCAACTGCCCCCAGTTCTTGGGAGACTTGGTTTACCTGAAGCAAGCAAGCCCTAATCACAGCACAGCCTGAAGGAAAATCAAAGTTCTGCACTCAGAAGAGAGGAAGTTGTATGAATTCCCTTCTGCAGAGGACCACTGGTAAGAGAATGCCAAATGAAATGTCAGTGATGCTCCACTTGCCCTGTGCTGTCGAAATAACCTACAGAGAAAACTTTTCAGGTTCCTCCCTCTGCTCAGATTCACAGTGATTGCTGTTGGGGAAATACAAGCACTGAAGATTTTTTTTTGCTTGAATTACTTTTCCATGGGTTTTGGCTCACTTGAAGTTACACAGTGCTACAGCAGCCAGGTTGCGAAGAGAACAGAAAAATCCCACACTGCTGTTTCTTCTAAACCCAAACAGGTAACATCTTTGAGTTCTATTAAAATCTATTCTTCAAAGCACTTAAAAGCTGAGGCAGAAGCATCACTGCTGGTAGGAAGATATCTCAGGCAACAGAAAAGTACTTCTTTGGACCACTGAGACTTTAGACCTTGTCTACATTCTTATTCCATCTTAAGAGACTGCATATAGGACATCAGTTATTAATATAATTTGAATAGGCTTCACTCCTGCCTTAAACCAGTTGTGTCTTCAAACTTTGAAACTAAACTAGTTTTAGCTTAAAACCAACTGTATTCTTTTCTGGAAACCATAACTAGGTTTTGGCAGTGCAAGTACCATATTGATAATGTAATAGTTAAACAATGAGTTTCTAATTTGAAGTTCACTTAAGAGTGAAAATGTCCAGGCAATGAAGAGTTGCATATAGTTGAGGCAGGTTAGATATTTTAAAAAAATAACTGTACCATCCAGGTTTAAAAAGAGTAGCAGCTAAATGCCACCAGTGTGAATTCATTAATCCATCTGGCAGATGATTATAATTTATATGAATCTGTTGTATGCAGATGTTGGTATCAGGCTTTAAAAGTCATCTAAGAAAAGTTCTTTAAAGACACTGGTACAGTGCATTGCAATTGCAGAACAGTTATTTCCTGCAAGATCCCACTTTGTAGTGAGTTAAAGTGCCCATTTTCTCAAAAGGAATAGGAATGTATGATTCTGTGAACGTCACCTTGTCTATCAGATTCTGATTGTAGCAGAATACACTGAATTTACTTATTTTGCATAATATTGTGCTTGTATCTTGTTGGAAGGCTATATATACCCTGATTGGAGGAAAAAATTCAAGAGCATGAAGGCTTCCAGTTCCTTACCCACTCTTCCTACAGAAAGTGAGCACCACTCTATACCCGTAGATACAAATAGCCTTAGGCTGTCTTTAAACTGTGCAAATTCAAGAGTCAGAAAGTCTCAGTCAGCATAAATCTGGCTTCCTCTGGTCGATGCCACTCCTCAGAGGTCACAGTCAGTCTGTGAAGCACACCTGTCTCACTTGGCAGGCAAGGACAGCATCATGAATACTGTGAAACAGCAACTCTCTTGTAACAGTGTTATCAAAAAAATGCAGTCTTGTCAGCTCATTCATGACAGGGCCTACAAAATGAAAACCAAACATACCATCAGTGCATAAACTGAAGGATAAAGATGGAAGAGAAGGGTATCTCAGGAAGATGACAGCTTGTTCTCTTACTTGTTACCAGTGAAAACATTTAACATAACCAGGTGGATCACATGCTACTTTCTTTTTTTTTTAATTACTTGGGTAAATCTCTTGCACAGACACACACAGAGGCCTGTTCTTGGCAGACTGTACTAATTCCAATCATCAGAAACTTGGAACATTGCAGGCTTTTCTCCTTATTACATTATTACAACAATTTCAAGATACAAAGTTGTGTGGCATTTACAGTTTACCACCTGGAATAAGTGGGAGCAGGATCTATCCCTCACAGAGCTCATTACATCAGTGCTCTGCTTTTACTGAAGTGAAGGCTCTAATGCATGTGGGCTTGCTTTTCCTCAAATGTAATTTTATGTGACATAATTTCTGATACCAGTGAGAAGCGTGGCAGCAGAAAATTTGGGGCCAGAGGGGAAGAAATAAGACACAGGCTTTCTCATAAGCTCAAAAAAATAAGTTAACTTACCACTACAGCTGGCAATGCAGACAGAGACACCAACATCTTTGTATTCTTTTATAATCTGCAACAGAGTTAAACTGAAGTTAAGAGCAAGGATGTGATTGTACACAACACAGTTCTAGAAGAGAAAAGCCAACTACTTGTGAAAGCTGCACAGTCCCCACTCCCCAGTATTCAGCTGGAACTTACAGAGCTACTGAATTAAAACTCTTGAGTAGGTGAGATCTGAGCTAGCATCTATGGCTCATGCCAACAGGTTCCCTATTATGTATCTATGAGTTTTTCTGCAGAAAAAAGCCTTACTTACCGATTTTAATGTTTTTGCTCCAACTGAATCCACAAAGTTCACTGGGGTGAAATCCAGAATTAAAGCATGGATGTTTGTTTTGGGCAACACAAAATGCTCATGCTCCTCAGGAGATGTGTCTTGTACACTAGCATCTGCAGATGCAAATTTTCCATTTACAGGTAACTCATCATTTGCTATCTCATGTTTTACACTTGCTTCCACATCGTTAGTCTGGGAGAGAAGAGAAATAAAGCTTAATGATAGAAAATGCTTTTCCAGTGTAGATTTCCTTCTTTCCCCAAATCATCTTTTGTTTCAGCTCTGAAAAGGTGTACAGCTCCTAGCCATTACAGAAACTGGCTTTACAGGCACACATACTTCCATGTCTTGTTTATTCTCTTAGGCCCAGCCTTTCTACAGTCACATGCAAGCAGCTTAAAGCTGTTTGTTACCTTAGAGTGAATTACCCATTTCCTTCACTGACACTTATTACTATGTTTTTACTGCACTTCCTTGCCTTATCCCTGCGGATGCTGTCAAGACCTATGTATTCCAAAGAAAGAAGCAACAGCAGCTGGGTTCTGAAGTTAGGCATTTGCTTGGTTTGCCATGATAGAAAATACACACCAGCTCCCACCATGGGGGTGAATTTAAACATCCACAAAAAGCATGTTTCAAACAACCTTTCTCAATGCACCTGCCTTACTTAACCACACCAGGATCAGCAGAGCAGATGGCATCTTTTTGTTGCAGGGGCTGCTAATTGGAATTATTTTTATTATATCCTATTTCTGCATGATTATTTCAAGCCTGTCAGGAGGGGCAGAGGTAGAGTCTCTCCATTGCTGAGACAGTATGACAGTGTGAAAAGGCTCTGTACCTGCAATTATCTAATCTAGCCCTGAGCCTCTGGTCCTTATGCTGTTACCTCAGCAGCCTGTGCACACTGCAGAGTGCTTGGCCCCTAAGCCTTCCCACCTGAAAAGCACTATGCACCTTGTATAAACAAGAATGGTAACACCAGAAAGCAGCACATTAGCTGATAAAGCCAAGGTAAATATTTACCGAAGAATTCACTAGTTTCAATACAGCTTTCTTTTGGAGCGCCTTTGCTGCCTTTATTTCCCTGGCATGCCTCTTCTGGGCCTTTTTCCTTGCTGCTAATATGGCACAAGGGTCCACTCCAGTCTGTCATGAAAAGAAAGCATGTTCAGAGGAGATTCAGCTCGTTAGGATGACCTTGCAATATCAATTAACACCAAAGTGATAACTGTCATAAATTTAAAACACAAGCCTGCATTGTTCAGCTTCCCTTGGTGGGGATGAGAACAGTATGAAGGAAGAAGGAATAATCTTGGCAAGCACTGTGTTAACAAGATGGAGAGGGATGCAGCACATTGTCTTGAAATCAGAGAGTGCCATGTTTCAACCGAGTGCTGATTTGAGTGCAGAGAGCAAAGGGAAGAGAAGTGCATTTGGACATCAATCACTACCACCTCTTGCTTTCTGAAGAGAAGCAGCACCCACCTGTTTTGTACAAGACTCATCATGGGAGCTATAGAAAAATTTTCCAGATGTTAGTAAGGGTTCAACTGCTACTGGGTCAGGCTGTTCTGCCCTTAGCTAGCTCTGTTATTGCCATTCCCACCCAGTCAAACACTGGTTAGACAGGAGGTGAGGCATACTATGTATGCAGCTAATTTGTTGCTCCTGAGAGGCCTTAAGTGCCCACAGCATTCCATGGTCTTACAATCCAATAAATTTTGTCACCCAAGAAGAAAGCTTTTACTCACAGACATTTTGGTTTCAGTTCAGCAACTGCTTACTTCTGAAAAAAATAGATGTCTGACCAGCTTGTGCTCTGCAAGCACCAGACTTCCCATTCACAAGCAGTTAGTATTAAGCTACACTTTGTCAGTTTATTCCCTCCCACCATGTTGTTGCAGTTGGCTAGAGGCTCAGCTCCTTTTATTTTACTGATCTCCAGAGGCCACAGGCTGAGAAACAGTGTGCTAGAGGCTATACTCTAAACGAGCTGAAAGACAAGTATGCTTCAGAAGCCAGTTTGAATTATCAAGACACAAACATTAAAGAACTTGCTTTACTCACCTTTTTCTTCAGGGCACTTGCATACGACTCGCTATTGGCAAAATAAAGTGATGTGTTAGCTTGAAATATTTTTATTCCAGGATATTCTTTAACCTAAGGAGAAGGATATTGGATGTGCACAGTTAAGCATTGCCTGCACCAGAAGAAAAGCACCTGTGTGATCACAAGACACACAAAGATGCAGTAGCTCAACAGCCAACCCTGAATGGCTATCAGCACATCTCAGATAAAGAAGGTGGATGCTGTAGTGAGCAAAGGCCATCAGAAGATCAGAACCTTCCCTTTTCCAGGTGTAATACTGCACACAATGAATGCCATGTAAGAGTTCTCCTTCTTTACAATAACAATCTGCAGACATAAAAAGGATTAAATATTTGCCATTCTCTGATGTTGCTATCTGCAGCTGGTGTTACCACAAGGAAATCCTGCACATTTAGGAATGCTTCCTAGTAGCCTCCCTTTATACAGACATAACGACTTATTTCTCTCTTCTCTCTCTCTCTCTCTTTGTCTCCTCAAGTACCAAAAAAAGCCTTTCAAATCTATGGTTTTACAGAGGTCTTCAGGTAGGTATAGAGATCACTTCTTTCCTCTACTTTAAATGAAGTCATCTTTAAACAGGCTGCACTCTGATATTTTACATGCAAATGACCTGGCCAGCAGCAGAGATCCAGCCCTCCAGATGCTGCCAATCCCATCTTTGTACAGGAGGAGGAGATGTTAACTGCACTCAGTATAAAAAAACATGGAGTCTCCTTTGCATACAGCTCTAAACACGCCCACAGATACTTCCACTTTGTGTCATATTCAAAGCCAAACTGCTGGTGAGAGAAAGTTTTCAGATTACAGCAACATCTTTCCACATCATAGGTTTTCACAGACTGATTCCTTCATAAAGAGGGAGATAGCCTTCATAGCAGCATCTCTGAGAGCATGGCAGAGAGCACAGAAAATTGAAGTTGCTGTTTGTGAATAAATATAGCATGTTTAATATCCATTACACTCTCAAGATGCTCTGCTTTCACCAACTTTTGGTTGAACAAAATGGTATTTATAAAGAAGCTAAGTGCATGGCAAGTAATTGCCCCCTTAATCATGTATATTTAATGAGCAGGGAATGGGTGGAGGCAGGGAAATGCTCTTTTGAACAGTTTGTGCAATTCTGAAGAATATATTGGTTTGGATCCCGGGTTCCATGGATTTCAGGCAATGCTGCCACCCCAGTAAAGAAGGCAGCCTTGTATGCATTTAGGTACACAGCAGGTTAAGCAGTGGTATTGCTATAAACCTTACCATTTTGTACAAGCCAGTACAACAGAACTAGTATAAAGGTTACTTTTATCACCTCCTGGTCAAACACACATGCAGGACAAAAAGCTAGAATTTTAAACAAAACAGCTTTTACTATTAAAATCAAACTTATTTTCTTTCCCTTCAACACAGGTGAATGCTAGGCAGCCAGCACTATATGTGCAGTGTGGTAGGGCTAAGCAAGAAATGGCCATAGCTGTCTTTGCTCCACTACATAAAACTTTTCAGTGCAGAAGAACACACTCCTACCTCTTCATACTCTTCCACATCACAGTAGATGTCAGTGTTGGGGATCTGACCAAGGATTCTGTATTGAGGGCTAGAAAGAAAGGGAAACAAATGTTTCAGTATTATCAGTTACAAAGTGGCAAAGTAAATGTTCGATACAGATTGAAACTTATTTTAAATGCCCATTCTGCAGTGGCTGTCTGGTAAAGGCTTTTTTAAATGCAGTGGGCAGCTTACAGCAGAAACATAATACAGGGACTAGACAAGTTTGCTAATGTCCTAATGTCAGTGCAAAAACAGTTTATAAACCTAGCACTGTAATGTCATTTTCTGAAAAGCATGGGGCAAAACATGCAAAGGTACAAGGTAGATTCCCTTTGGCATGAACTGGTGCATCTCCACTAACTACCTTGCAAACTCATGGAAACTCATACTGGCAGAAGACATGCTGCAATTTCAAAGAGCCACTCTACTCCCAGGACAATGCTTGAGCAAAAGAATATTCCCAATTCACAAGCAGTGTGACAGCAAAGTACATAACTGTTCTGTTTGGAAGAACAGAGCCATATTGAAATGGCAAAAAAATACTCTTGCTTATGCAGAGCAGAAATCTCAGAATTTGGTTTCATTCTAATGCAAACTTTCAAGACCTTTACATATTTTTCACCCAGATGTCCCAGACCTTGAGCCTAAGAAGCCTTGTATGACAAGTCTTATCCTCCTATGCAAGAAATCATTTTGCTGTAGACCTGGAAAGCTTCACAGGAAAACCTCTGTCACTTTGAATGGGGAAAGAGGAAAAGTAACTTCAAAAACTAGAAAGGCAGACAATTTTTTGATGAATTAGAACTTTCTCATAAAATACCTAAACACTCATCTATTGATAATCTGACACAACTTCTCCTTGACTGTGACAAATTGCATCAAGCAGATTTGAAGTTATAAATGCTAGGCATGAAATAAAGTAAACAAGAAGATTAACCAATACTAGAAACTGAAAATCTTCTGTTTATCATTGAAATTGCAAGCTCATGTCTTCTAGAAATTCTGTTCTCAGAAAAATGTGAACCCTGGATCAGAGCCACAGGGCATGACCTGCATTATGAAACAGATTCTATCCTGTATGCAGTCGAAGAGGGTGGAAAGGTCTTGTGTTTATTTGAACCCCTTAAACAAAACCACACAGAAGATCAGCAAACAGTAATTTTGATAAAGGAGAAATCTGACCTTTGTGTTCGGTAAATAACGGTTATCATTGCGAACGCCACTGCAGTGAGCAAACCATAGTCTAGCCCCAGCAACAGAGAAGCCACGAAAGCTACCACCCAGATGGCCTAAAACAAAGAAAAGGTCTGAATTATGAGGCATTCTTTTCTGTTAACAGCATAAAAAATAGCATAATTCAACCACAAAACCCATGTATCACTTCTGTTAAGGAATAGGCTATAATGCAATCCAGGGCCACCGAGATCCTGAAAGGAGTGGAGCATGTGCCCTAGGAGGACAGGCTGAGAGAGCTGGGTCTCTTCAGCCTGGACAAGAGGAGACTGAGAGGAGACCTCAGCAATGCTTAGAAATATGTTAAGGGTGAGTGTCAGGAGGAGAGAGCCAGGCTCTGCTCAATGGCATCCAATGGTAGGACAAGAGGGAATGGGAGCAAGTTGGACCACAGGAGGTTTAGTATTAACATGAGGAGAAACTTCTTTCCAGTAAGGGTGCCAGAGCACTGGACCAGGCTGCCCAGGAGGCTGTGGAGTCTCCTTCTCTGGAGACATTCCAGAGTTGCCTGGATGCATTCCTGTGTGAGCTGGTCTAGGTGATCCTGCTCTGGCAGGGGGGTTGCACTAGGTGATCTTTCTAAGGCCCTGCAAGCCCCTAACATTCTGTGATTCTATGATAGCAGACTGTAACTGACTTAACTTTTCAGCAGGGTATAAAAGCTCAAGGCACACTAACATCTGACAAACTGTCACATACAAATGAATGTCTTAAGTCCTGTTCTCCAAGGAATCCCATGTTACCATCAGACTCCAAATATCTTAGGATAAAAAAAAAAAGTATTGAAGGCCTGCAAGTAGCTCTCACGTAGTTCCATCAGCCAGTTCATCCAGGAGAAAAATGCCACCAAAATGTTCCCTCTGATACACTCGTAGTTCTGGCCCACTCCAGCCAGGTTTTTGGTTTGTCTTAAGAGATGGTGACTACCATCTACTACTCTAGTTTTCAAATTCTTCTTGGCTATTCCCACAGCCTTCAGTGCAGTTCCTACAGCAACACTGCAAAAGCTTTTACTGCAACCAAACTACTTCTGACCTGAGTTAAAGGGTGTTGAATAATAAAATCTTTCTTGTCTGCAACAGATGACTCTCCTGAAGTACTTATAGCTTCATGTCTTGTGTTTGTACACAATGCAACACCAATTTGTAACTCCTTGGTAAGTTTCTACCCTGTTTTAGAGGTTAGGAAGAAGAGGAGCAACAACTTTGATACAGTATAAAACATATGCACTGAGCTGTGCTCTACTCACCAGCTCAATCTTACTGGTCCTCCAGAAGTGCATGACATCTCCAAACTGTTTAAACATTCCTTTCAAGTTCACCATGACAATTGCAGCTAGAACTGTCTAAGAATATGACACAAATGCAATTTTCTGAAATAAAATAAACTCAATGCCAAATAAGACCTTCAAAGCATCACAAATGACTATTTCTGTACTTTGTGTAACTGATACAGGTCTACTGACCAGATATTTCATGTTAAAAAAAAACAACCAACCAAAATAACTTTTCAAGTAGTTCAGTGGAGATATACTTTTACTGCAGCTGCAGAAATGGCAAGTCAGAGTGAGTATGGTTTGATTTATTCCTTCCTGGCAAGAGAAATCACAGGTTCCTGAGCTCCATGCCACTGCAGTTATAGTGCCTGCAGTGCCTGGAGCAGCTAGACTAGAATCTCAAATTCAAGTTTCTCTACAACATACTGCAACAATTCCTGCAACAGTCATATGGGTGTAACCCAAGGTACATCTCTGATACAGGAATCGAATATCATCCTATGCGTGTCACCAGAAACAATTTTTTTTAAAGTCAGGATATATTTATTAACCTAACTATATTTTTATACAAGTAAGTAAAACTGTATCAAAAGTGACTGGCCTCTGCTCACTGGCAATGCAGTATCTAACAAGCAAAACTCCCTTACCTGTGGAAGTGGTTCAAAGAGGTATCCAATAGCCACAATTACCAACAGAACCATAACTGAAGAGAGAGCACCTGCGATCTGAACAAAAGAAGCCAGAAATTATTTATAAGTGCTCTCAAAGGGCAGTATTATTGATTAGCTAACCCCTCTCCTGCTTTCCACAAGGCTAGCTGTTCAAGTGACTTCTGATCCTTCTCAATAGGTTCATCCATTTTTGCTGTCATGCAGCTTTCTATCCTGGCCCAGTCCAGATTTGGAATATGGGAAACTCCAGTTACTCCTTCTGGCTCTGGCAGAGAAATCTGGCAGTTTAGCAAAGTATCAGACTTCAGTTTTGGAGCTAACTTTGTTTGGCTCAAAATATGGGCATACAAACCTGAGTTTTCCCACCAGTGCTTTCCTGAACAAGACTTCGAGACATTGAGCAAGTTACTGAAAAGCTTTGGAAAAATGACCCCACAGAGTTGCATATTCCCAAGGCAATAAGTTCCTGTGTTAAACAACAGAGAAAAACAAAAGGCAATTATACCTAGCAGCTGTACAAAGCTGGAGCTATCCATACTTATTACATACTTATCCACATCTTATTTACAGTGCTTTCTAGCAACCTTACTGTAGAGAGTAAGCAACCTTGTACTTGTGGCTCTCACACGTGCACAACCTGATGCATGAACTAAAGTATCCTGATGAAGTGCTGGAGACATTTCCCATGCTTCAAGGTTACAGTAATGAGTCAGACTGAAAACCAAAATGAATTACAGCATTGCTGATTTTAAGGATTTCTTCAACATGGGGATAACTTGAATTTTAACCCTGAGTATACACAGAAAATGGTTTATTGTACAAACACTGTTCCTTGCTTCTCACCATGAACTATCTGTTTAGTACTATTAGACCCAAGAGCAGTTTTGGCTGTGTTTCCACAGGTGGTAATCCACCGGTGTGTGCAAAAAAAATCAGCACGTGTCCACTGCTTCATCAGGAAGATTCCACATCAGAACTGTTATTTTGAGTGAGATCAGAGCTCCATCTACCTCAGTACTGTGTTTATGATGCCTAAGAAAGTATTTGCTTGTTATGAGGCCTCCTCAGATTACCCTGCATCCTGGTATTTGCAGCCAAGGTGATCTGAGTTATACATTTACAATAGTTCTCAGGGAGTTGATCATTTTGCATTTGTACAATCTTTTCTTGATTGATTTAAACCCCCAGGAGTTCTATAGTTGAACATCCAGGTGAAGCAGCATCTGGTGCCTTCTGAGGAAAGATCTAGATGCTTAACTCAGGTTAATGATGATTAACTAATGTAAACAGAGCTGATTTCTCTGATGCAGCTACACATTTGTCCTCTTCTCTCTTTGGGTAACAGAGAACAATGACGTGAAGGATGAGATTACTCTGACCAGATGTAAAACTCTGCAGATAAAAGCCATTTAAACTCCATTTACTCTTGGAGGAAGACAGCCATTCGGAGAAGAAGGAACAGCTGATCTGTCCTGTGTCAGATGCTTCCTTTAGGAAATGTGTTACAGCATGTGAACTCTCTGTCTCTCCTGACAACACAATATCAACCAATAATCCAACTGCAATATTGATTCTAAATGAAAGAGTAGGTGAGGATGACACATTGTTTTAGTTTTAGAAAGTCCCTAACCATAGCCTTTATCACTCAAACCATGATCAGAATGCTAACTACAGACAAGGCCAATTGCTGCCCCAGAAAATGACAAGCTGCCTATTTGCAATGGGTGAGAATAAAAAGAAACTATAAAACGTAACTGGAATTTCTAATTCTTAGATATTAGTTCTTTGACACATAAGGCATTGTATTTATCACATGGGAACATGCTTCCCTCTATCAGAGAAAGCAGAGATAAAGTAGCTGCCCATCAGGACAGCAGACTCAGTAATGTCTGTGCCAACGATTAATATTCATGTGTATGTCCAAGTCTAACAGAAGTTTCCCAAAATGAAGCTAAAAGTGAAAGTGGTTATTAAAACACAGAAGAACTTAAAATAATTCCTGACATTTAAATGTGTAGGATGTCAAAACTCTAACCTGATTCCACTATGAAAGAAAAACTCCTTTCTGTCCCACTTGCTATTCTACTTTAACAATGTAACAAAGGTGCTTCCAAGAATTTTCAACAAAGCAACCCCAATACTTTTACCTGATTCCCATCAATGGTGTAACCATGTTTAAGGGCAAAGATCTTGGACATTGATACAGCCATTGAAAATCCAACTATTGCTATTGCTATTGCATCCACAAATATTGCTGGGATGAGCTGAATCTCGGGAACTGCAGGTGCACGTAACCTTGGAGATGAAAGAAATAGTTACAAATTACTATAATAAAAGCTACATGCCATACAGAAAAAGGTATAGTTTGAATAAGAATATATCATCCCTACCCTTGAGGAATATTCCCAACAACATCCACTCTGTATGACTCATTCAGATTCATTCCAGCTGAAACTCCTGTGCCAATAATTACCTAAAAATCCACAAAAACATTTGTAAACATCAGCTAGAAAGAGATAAAGCCACCTAAAAAACAAATAACAATTAGCTGATTATGAATAACACACACAAGAGATTACATTTATTTGTCAAACAATTTTCTAAGAGTTAGAAGATAAAGAAGCAGATAAAAAGGATGAAGTATCACCACTTTCCCTCTACCACATTCAACTCCCACTGATTTTATAAAGTTTTCTTGGAAGCAGTTAAATAGAACATGCTATGGTATGATCTGAATCACTCAAATTCCCTTTGCCTGAGCCAAGTTCAGACAGAATAGTGTGTATTGGAAAATTAAATGCAAGGACAAGCCAAGGACATCTACACTGCCATATTTTCATGGGCATAACCTGCACACTATCTGTACACAGAACTAGCAGCAGTGACTGGAACAGCTGTAAGATCACTTTGCTATTGCCCCACTATCCAACAATACCCTATTTCACCACTTCCATCATCTCTTAACAGCTTTTCTTTGTTCCTTCTACCTAGATTGTATCCATGAACTCAATTATTCCCTTTCTTGGCTCTGATTGTGTGTAGGTTGTTTGAGAGCTCTAGTTATCCAGCTTCATCTTTAAATCCAACAGCTTTCAAAGGTGAAAGGTTATCTGAGATACTGACTTCATGTGTATTAAGATAGTCTGCTTTATCCATGTATTTTAGAGTAGATATTTGAAACAGAATCAATCTGCAGTCAGGTATCAGTCTCAGAGACAGGAATGTTAACTAGTAGGTCCCACTAGTTTCTGCTCTTCTTTCTAGCATGCATTTTAAACAGCAAGCAAGCCCTGCAGAAGCTCTGAAACAGGCATCGGTAGGCACTTTCCTTCAGCAGGAGGTTTTGAGCTCTTGGACTACAAGTGGGCCACTTAGAGGCATGTCTCCCAGAGAACCATTCAGGTGGTGAAACTCCAGGATAGAGTGGGTTTTACCACAAATCTCTACCTACTCATTGCCATAGGGGACTGTGGGTTTTTAACTGTGTTTTCAATTCTTCATCGACTTTAAGCCTAAAACTTGTGCACATCCAGTCCCTAACCATTTTGAGTATCCAAACCTGCAACTGGATCAAGTATCAAATGAATTACATTCAAAAGTAGTTAATCTAAAGCTCGGTAACACTTGATAGAAAATGAGGTAACTTCTACAGCTTTAAAACAGTTATATAATTTAGCTATACAGTTTCACAACTGGCTTACCACAATGATCTCCATAGGAATAGGAACTGGGAGCTTCTTCTTAAACCGGAGGTTAATTTCCTTGCCAATCAACAACAGAACAATGCACGTTAATCCAACTATCAGTGCAGCAATATTGGTGGTTGTTATATTTGAAAGCACAGCAGCTATGCTCTGTAACACAACAGAAGTATCATAATTATTCCTAAGAGAATACAATCTTCATGGAGATTTGCCACAAAAGAGTAAATTATATACTGCTGTTCAGCTGTGTTTTTCCTCTGCATTTATAACCATAGTGAATCAGCATCTCACCAAAATCCCCATTGTTCTCACAAAACACAGAAGTTCAGAGTACCTCAGTGAGGGAGATGCACTTGCCATCATTTACAATATCAGTCTTCCTCAAATAGGGCAAAAATTTGGAGAAAAAACTATCATGGAGGAAAAAGTCTAAACTTATCCCCATGGCTTGTCCTCAGCATTTTCACTTGTATTCCATACTGGCAGCTACCTGAAAGCAATAAATGCAAACTCCTTCTAATACTTCCAAATATTCTTCGGCAAGTCACATCTACTTGGAGCTGATAAATCACTCTAAAATAATAAAGCTGCTGAGAGCAGCTCTTATATTGCTGTGGCACTTGAAGATCTCATACCCAGCTTTGAATACTGATACATTATTCTACTTAGTGCCAAAATAATTTGGGGAAAAGAAAAAAAACTAAAAGACTTAAGTACTAGATCTAGCCAGTGCACATTTTGCAGTTACTCACATATACAACTGAGAGGGGTCCACTGTATCGGTTAGTCTTAATGCCAAGAAGATACTTTAACTGAGAAGTAAAGACATGAACTGCAGCAGCTGTAGTAAATCCTCGCACTAGAGGCTCTGTTAGATAAATGGCTACAAATCCAAATCGAAGGAGACCTAAACACAACTAATGAAGAAGAGAAATATTAACCATGTGACTCCCACTGTAGCCTGAACATCAGCACGATATAGCAGACAGGCCACAGGACACCTCTTCTCCCCTCGATGCCTAAGCCATGTCAGGCAAAGCTGAACTTGGCCTTTCTAAAGCCACAGATACACTAAATCTTCCCTGCCACTGGCAGGTGCAGTGTGGGATATATGGGTAAACATATGTATTTGTATGCATTTGTGGACAGATTAGAGAATATCAGGTTTTTTTCTGATGGGACAGCAAAAAATGAAAGGGAGGAGGTCTCATTTTTCCAATCCAGCCAAGATGCCAAAGACTTGCTTTCAATCCCCCCCCCAGTTTGTTATGTGGCTGCCACAAAGCAGTCTGTATTCTACACAGTGCAGTGCTGAAGCACAAGTCTACTGACAGAGGATCACCAAGACCCAGCACCCCTTGCAACTGCAGCATCTGAGCTTGCCCTTAGAGCAAACTGTAAGCACATACCTGGATAATTCCTGAAAGGAAGGCGAGAGTCACGGCTACCTGTACCCTCTTGGTATCCCTAGCATTGAAATATTCAAGGGATTCTGTAACATTAGTAGAATTATAGCCTACAGAAATCATTTCATCAGGCACTTGTCTCACAGCAACACCACCAACCATCATACTAATCACAGCAAAGGTGCCTAAAATAAAAGGGAGAGAAAAATATTTGGTTTAAAATCCTGGCAGGGTTTTTTAGGAGTGGTTCTTATTATGAGATATGTGGAATTAAACTATAATAGACTTTTCTACCTAAATATTGTCTTTCTTATTCCCAAAATCTGCTCCAGTACTCAGCACCATTAAAGCTAGTTAGAAGGTGAACATACACCTCTACAGTAAGCAAACATCATTTTTTTTTTCTATCTCAGTTTCTATTAAAGATTTATCCTGGCCACAGGGACAGCTGACTGCAATGATGAAATTACAGCTCTAGAGTTCACAGAACACACTTCTAGACCTAATCCAATAAAAGATGCTCTTCTATTCCTTCCTAAGTAGGATGGATAAATTACCAACAAAGAATACTCCTAATGTTTGACACATTTGTGTTTCTTCTAGTCACTTAAAAGTTTTATGGAAAACAACTACACTTTCTCCATTTTTTTCCCCAGAACTTTATTAAACACATACACACTCACAGACTTTTTTATATCTATACAGATATACCTATTGATATGTGCTTGGAGGTTCCAAAAAAAGTATACAGAAAAACAGGATAAAATGAAGAATATAGGCCAAATACTGGGGGAACAGCTGCCAGCAAAGCATAGGCTAAACCTAGAAAACAGAAACAAATATGTATGTTAGGCAAACAACACAAAGCAACATCTGAAGCAAAAGGATTTAGGTCTACTAAAACTGAACTGGCCTAATGAAAAATCTAGTGAAGTATCACAGGTTTATAAACAAGAAGTCTTGCAGGGAATACTCCTTAATATGTACAATACTGTTGGGTAGTGCCTAGAAACCTGATGGTTTGAGCCAGGAAACCAGAAATCTCTAATTACAGGCACTGCAGGTGTTTGTGTGCACGTCTGCATGGACATCTGTGCATCTCTGCATTCATTGTTTTTCCTTTGTGGCTGGAAGCACATCTTAATAGCCAAAAAACACTTCTTGTTGCTTTTGTTTTCATCTGTCAAAGAATGGAATTAGAAAATCTTATAACCAGTGGGACACAAATAAGATTTGACTTATCTCCTCCTTTTCTCACCAGACATGATCTTCATGGTAATCCATGACTGATTAAACGCTTCCCTCCTCCCTTACCCCAGAATGAGCAGTATGACATAACAGAAAGAACAATATCAGGAAGGGATCTTCTGTGTCATCCAAGCACTCCTGCACAGTACAACAGCTCACAGCTTTGCCCATGCCTTAAACAATGTCTGAGTCCTAATCACAAATTCATATTTCTATCAGAACTTGACTGATCATAACATTTATTCTCTTGCAGCAATAAAATTTTCATGAAGTCCTTCTGAAGCTCACTCCATATATATTCTCTGCCCCAGGGGCTACCTCTCATGCCAAGAGTATCAGCAGAACATCCTGTACTGTAACATGCTGGCCTTTAACAGGACAAGTGTCCAGAACTGAAGACCAGTGGTTTCAAAAGTAGAAGGGTGGGTCTGTGTGAAATTCCTGATCTGAATACCCTTCTATTCATCTTCCTTTTCATTTGTACTGCCATTTTTAAAGGCTGTCAGTGCCAAGGAAACAAAGAGTTATTGACATAACAGGAGTTCACGGCTTAAACACCTTGGTCATTGTAGTTCTGCCTGCAATGATTCCCAGGCTTCTTTAAACTCATCCTTGCTATAGTCACATCCATTCCAGAAAAAAGTTCAGCTTTTGTGTTTTTAGAAAGGGGAAGAACAGAAGCAGTTTAAGGACATGTCTGCAATCACCAAAGGAAAGAATAACGTTCAGTTTAAAACAAAGTCACAAAATCAAGTATAAAGTTCACTGCTGACCACTTAAATTCCAGTGTCCTTATCTGCTCATCACATAAACTGTTTCAATACACAGCCAGTAATGTTTGTGTCTAGTATATGACAGATCTGTCTGACAGTTAAGCACATTACTGCTGATAGTAAGAGGTCAAGCTGAACAAAAGATTCCACTGGTCCAGTCACCAAGAGCTAACAGTATCTTCTACAGAGCCTGCTCCTTCTGCAAGGCCAGGCTGCACCTGGGGAGAAACTTCCAAGTAATTGAATAGAAATTCCACAGATCTGCAGTCTTATTATAGATGATACTTATGATTTATTTCCTCCATGTAGCTCATTGCCCACTAACTACTATGGTTCCAGCTTAAACTGATGACTTCTAACCTTAAGAGAAAAAAAGAGGGATCAGCCTCTGATTTCTTAAACATTCTTCTGTGGCTGATTTCTTAAACATTCTCTTGGCAACATGCTGTCCTGAAACATTATGTCTGTACGTCTATCAAGCTATCCTACTGCTACAACTTTCAGAATGAGGTGATCAGAAAATAACTGAGTGCATTCAGCAAATGCTCAGACATGTGCTGAGCTGTTCTGTCACGAAAAGCTGTTCTGTCATCAAGAGCTGTTGGTACTTAGCAGAGAGAGGTAAGTTTCTTTCAGAGTTTGCTGCATATCACTGAGGGAATCACCATTACAGGCTCGTCTGCAGGATGCTGTAGTGACCTTCATACAAACCCCTGAAATACACATCCTACTCTCACAAGCACCTGTTCAGGAAGCCAAACACTACTATAAAAGCAGACAGAAAAAGCAAAGAAGAGGATAAATAAACCCAACGAGATACTGACCTTGAGGAAGCTGCATAACCCCAGTGCTTATACCTGAGATAATGTCTCCTAATAAGTATTCCTTTACTGGGTAACGGGGAAGCCATTTTAAAATTGGTAAGAAACTGTAAAGATGAGACTTGGCTTTCTTAGAAGAACAACTGAAAATACAAAGTAGAAAGAAAAAGTTAGACACTAACAGGGGACAAACAGGTTAAAAAAACTGTCTTTCATTTCTATGCAGGGAGATAGCTCCATTAAAGGCAGGCTCAGACCCCTGATGACCGTAATTTCTGGATAAAGTAGAAGCATAAACAACTATGACTCCACTTAATTTAGCCCCTTATCACATGTTGGTTGCTGTTCACAAACCTTGCGGCACTGAAGAAGACAATAACAGTCTTGTGAGGCTGGAGGTCAGTGGGAAGTGAAACTGTTCAAGTCAAAGCACGATTGAGCAGCCACACAACACTTCTTGCTGAGATCATTCCTAGTAACAATCCCCTGAGGATAACTTGCTTTCTGCTAGTAGTTTTTACTCAAAGTACTTTGCAAAGCTTTTTCCTATTTTATTTATATTACTTTTTTTTTAGACTATTATTTTATTAATGCTTGTTAGTATCACTGGTATTGATAGGTTAACTTTAAGGCTATTTGAGACCATAACCTTTCTTCACCCTGGAAGGAAAGGTACTGAAGCCAGCAACACTGATCCTTGTGTCTCTTAGCAGAGTTAATAACCTTTCAAAACCCTGACTCATGATAAATGAACAGAGCCAGTAAATAAATCTCTCTATCCAGTACTGCCATGCATTATAGCTTGATTGCACCAAGGTTTAACTTTGGGTAAAAATATAACACTGGAATCATAGAAATTATTTTCTGTGTAAGGGAGCTGCAAGAGAACTGCAGAGATTTGTTAACATTTCTGAATTCTCACAGGACTAAACTGCATAGTGAAGAAGCTTATGCTACAAGTGAGAGAGGAACTAGAGTCATCCACACTTCTTCATGTTTAAGCAGATTGAATCACAAGTCAGCTCAGGAGGATTTTGATCCACATTTTTTTTTTCAGGACACAGGGTTTTTTTTTGGAGGTGCAATTAGGTGCCATGACCATTAAAAGTGAAGCTTCTCTTCACTATTCTCTGGCACAAGAAAGGAAGAGTTGCAGTTAAAGACATTTCCTGTCTAACCAGATGACACTTAGATTCCATGGCAGTTAGTTACAAGTTACAGAATGCCTCTATTAAGTTTTTATTAGATTAGTAATTCAGATTTCTACACAGCTATTGTACATGTCCAGCCTTCTTCTTTGAAAGGATCATGTGAAGCACAAATTTGACCATTAAGCATTTCCATGTAAAAAGGACATATTTTTCTGGATCTTATGAATCCATGTCACATGATTTGACTAATACTTCACATGATACTTCTACACTGCATATTTTTTCCTTTGCACTTCGATGAAGGTAATTCAACTAATTTATCCAACATTTTGTAATATAATTGTAAATTAACATATAAAATCACATATACTACTTCTTGCTGAATAATTAAAGTAGAACTAGTGCTTCTGTCTTTCAGGTTTCTTTGAAGAGATTGTCAGTTACATGCAGTAATCAATTAAGAAATAGAAAATTCCTAACCAACAAGATAAAGACAAAAACCCTACCGACAAGAATGTGCAATCTTCTGCCCTACAGTCTGAGGTGTTCTTTCTCTTCTGTGCAGCTGTCCTTGCAAGAGCTCTTGGTTATATATTGGTCTCTCCACATAATACTTCTGGGTTTGCTCGTGACATACTTCATGTTCTTCAGCATGTTCCATAGTTGATCTGATGAAGCAGGAGCCAAGGAAGAACAGTTCCACAGTCTCCACCCAAAAATCTGGTTACAGATAAAATGAGTTTGGTTACTTTTTTAACCTCAGATCTGGTATTGCCTTTCAAAGAATGTATTTTGACAAGCTAGAGGCAAGAACTGTGAATGCAGTTTCAGAGCACTAATTAGATATTCCGTAATAGCAGTAAGTAAATAAACCACACACAATCTTTACTATATGGAAGCCATTAATTTAAGCTTCTCTTAGGTAAAGAAAGTTTTTGCGTTAATTACTCTGTAAATAATTGCTGAAACAAAATTGGAAGGTTATATTCATGCTTATCTGGATTTTCAGTCCTCAGTTTTTAAAGAAAATGTCAGTTTTGAAGGGAGATTATTGCTGAGTTACTTCCTCTTTACTTACAAACTGTCATGTCTATCTCCAAAAGACAGAACTCCAGTTTTAACACTGAGAAAGCCACTCGTTTCTTCCAGTTGCTTCCTACATCCATCCACTTGCTTTCTCCTCTGCTTCAGAGGCTGCTTCTCCCAGACAGTGTATCAAGGAGGCACAATTCACTACTTTCAAAAAGCTATCCTTTAAATTACATGCCATTTACTGCTATTCTCAGTCCTGCACCCACTAGAACAGGAGTCAGGAGATGTACACTATTTTAAAAGTAGCCAGAAGGTTTGTAAACATCTATTAGTCTGTCTGATTCAGTGCCATAAACATGTTCACGTTTAGGGGATATTCTGTTAATCCATTTGCCCTGTGTTGGCTGCTTCTAGAAACACAGGGCAAGAAACAGAACTCCAAATTATGAGCAAAATGACAGGACTGCTATCTTGTTAGGCAGAGATGCTGGCTAGCACTGCATTTGATGACAGAATGTGAGTGTAATGGGAAACAGAGCCATAATGGTGAACAAGGCCCTTGGGCTCAAGTCCAGCAAGTCACTTAAAGCATGTGTTTGCCTTCAACCAAGGGAGCTAACCCAGAGGTGTTTAGTTTTTCGCTGTACATCAATGCTTTCCTAGAAAAGGGTTACCACATAGAAATTCAACAAATTGCTACCTAAACACTCAAAGCTAACCATGATTGGCCCAATGTTCTGATTCAGCAAATACAGTCTGCCTGGCAGCAGAATATCAATATTGCTACCTAAGCTTTCAGTCTTCATTGATGAAGGTGCTGGAATTTTCCACTCAGAGCTCACTGTTCTTTGTCTCCTAAGACAGACACAGCCTAGCATCTCCTCACTTCACAAGCAGTATTTTCCCTACACAATCACAACAGGATAGGACAAGAGGCAATAGCCTCAGGTTGTACCAGGGGGGGTTTAGATTAGACAAAGAAAAATTTCTTCACCAAAAGGATTGTCAAACATTGGAACAGGCTGTCCAGGGAAGTGGTTGAGTCATCATCCCTGGAGGCATTTAAAAGGTGTATAAGTGTGGCTCTCAGGGGCATAGCTTAGTGGTGGACTTGGCAGTGCCAGGTTAATGGTTGGCCTCAATCTTAAAGAACTTTTCCAACCTAAATGATTCTGTGATTCTGTGTCACCAAATTCATCTTGACAGCCCTACATTATCATGTTGTCTAATGATCATTTTGAATACTAAGCTGTAGATAACAGAATAAAGATAGAAGTTTTAATATCAATTTCTTTTGCAGAAGCACAGTCAAAGCAAAGATTAAGATGCCTGTGTTTGCAACATAATAGGCATTGTCCATAGAGCATGACAGCAGTATGACAAACTGCCAACACAGGTAGCCAAGGCTTGGAAATTCTGCCTCACCCTCCATTCCCTGCATGCTCAAGGAAGAGGAAAAGCAAGTACTGTCACTTTCATGAAGACAAAGCTTACCACTATGAATTCTGAAAACTTCCAGATCTTTATCCAAAGGAAGAAAAAGAAAATCTCTGGGCATCTGACTCTTAAGTAATAGTGGAATACTGCTCTTGGACAACCTTTGAACTTCATGAGCAGGAGTAACATTAAAAAGCTGTAAGAAACACTGCCATTAATCTTATCAGCCAGATAAGAGTTGAGCTGAAGTAGTTAAAAGCTGTATGCAAAAGATTTAAGAGTTGGTGATTCTTTATCTGACTGATAAAGGCCTCTCTTATGTCTTTACTGCTATTATCAAATTGAAGGTGTTAAAGAAAAAAAAGGAAACAAACATAAATTTATAACACTATCACTAGTAATTAAGCACTTTCTCTTCCCAATCTTAGACAATAGATGGTTGTTAAGTAATCCTAAACTGACTCTTGTAGAGGATAATTTTTGAGCCAGTCTGTATGGATTGGAATGCAGCCATAAAATTTATAAGGACCATGACTTGGCTGCTGTTCCATAGACTCAAAATATGATCATAAGGAGGGGGACAAAAAAAAAAAAAGGCAAAAGCTGGAGACCTGAGGAAAAGTGTACTGTGTGACTACTGCAACTTTAATAGGCTTTCATAATCACAAAATGGGGCACTTTTGCTCCTAACCTTGTGTATCTAACCTGAACATACCTGAACTACCTAATGTGACAAGGGAACTCAGTGGCACACTTGGCTGTTCTGAAAGAGCAGAAAACCTTTCTTCTAGTGGCTAAGCACAGAGTTGCTTCAAATAGTAGAAAACCAAGGGTAGATGGTACTAGTACAGCATTACAGTAGAAAAACACCTCTGTGCTGAGAATTCCAGGTTTGATCACAAACTGCAAAGTCTATAAACTATTCTGTATCTTTAAGCTTACAAATACAGGTAACTGCCATCAGCCAAAGGTTTAGTGGACATACTGCCACTCTATGTAAAATATGTTCTCCCATATGTGCACTGAAAAGTTCCTACTGTCTGAAGAGGCTAGACACAAGAACTGAGGCAATTTTAGGAACATGTTCTAACATTTTCTTTCCTCTCTGGCCTCAGTACCCAGTACCCTATGCCCTTTCACTTATCACCTTGAGTGATAGGTATAAAGTTAGACCAAGCTGGAACGGAAGTTGGTTTTTTGTTGGTTTTCTTAAACAAGCACAAAGGTGTAAAATGACTGGGTGGAGTCACAAGGAATGTGTTCCAGTTTTCTTGGAATATGCTTATCATCCTCATTCCTCCTCCACTACTCCCACTAAATCCACCAATGAATGGATTATTTAGACCTGTAACCTTCATGTAAAGCTTCACAAATGTAGAAATAACTTGTGAAGGAAACAATTTTCCTTGTGCAGGTCCTAAGCTAAGAAATGCACCTGGGAGTGGAAATGAGGACCTTGAATTCCTATACAGCTTTTAAACAGGCAAAATTTCCACATAGAAAGGCAAGATGGCTACACAAATTGTGTTGGGTTGTGTGATAAAAGCTCCTCTGTACACCCCCAGAGTTACTCAGACAGACAATGTCAGGATGAAAAGTCTGGATAATACCCTGCTGGGCTACATCCTGGTTCACCACAGAAGTCACCAGTTCATTAAAGGCTCATCTTCACCAGCCCAGAGCAGCACAGGAGGGTCAGCTATAGAACCATGGAAGTCCCTGGCAGCTCTGTGTGAAAGCTTCTGTGTATCTCTAAGAATAAGAGCACAGAGAAGGGGGTAGCAATTGGGAATTGGGAAGTTCCAGCCAGCCACGTGTGCATGTAATGGTCTGTACCAGCAACTGGAGTGGGGCTATGGATTCAGTATGATATATTTTCCTATGATAAACTGATCCTATCCATTGAAAAGAGCATAATAACAACATCTGAGGCTAAGAAAATGGTAACAAATTAGACCTACATTTAAAAAAAAATAAAAATTACGTAACTGATATGATGTATTTTATATTTCATGTTCCTTGCCAAAAAACCTCTAAAGATTTACTCCACGGACTAATGAATTTGTTAGTATCTTAATATCATCTCTTATCAACCAGCAATCTTATGTTTGTTTTCAACAAGAGAATGTTTTGGGAACCTGTTATGATGATTGAGCTGTTTAATCAATTCCCCATAAGACAAACACCTGGAGCACTTTGAGCAGCAGAACATTGGCCTCCTTTCCTCTCAGATATAGATAAGGGATGGCCTCTGTTTTCAGTGCAAACATGTTAATGACCATGAGAATCCATGGAAATATGATCATTCTTATTCCTGCTTTTTGTGGCTTTAGTGACCTTGGGTACTAATCTTCTACCTTCACCCCTTTTGAAATCCAAAAGCGGTAGCTAGTGATAGTGGAATCAGATAAGTTAATCAGAATGGTACCATGGCTGATGACCCCTTCATCATATTTAAGCCAGCTGATAAGAATGTACATCCCCTCAGAGACAGGTAATCATTAGCTAGCTTCACTTTTCCAGAGGCAATCCACTGCCAAAAACTTTGTTGGAGCATAAAGCTCCAGTTGATGATCAGAGGAGGGAACACAAATCAAGATCATGCATACACACCAAGCTAATGCAAAATAATTTATATACTTCATGTGACCTGAGTGCACCAATGACCTCCAGCAACTGATACATCTTTTCTGGCAAAGTGGAACAGGCAGACACTGAACAAGTGTTTGTGCAGAAGGGAGAAGTTGCATGATACAGTTCCCTCAGGAGACAAGCCACCAAGAGAGTCCTGCTGCTCTGTATCTGCTTCATCAACCTTGTTTACACACATCACTAGCCTCTCAAGTGCTGCATCAAGCTAAAAATTAACAAACAAAAACAAGAAGAAGGTTGTTATTTACAACCAGAATCATTTCAGTCATCATGTTTACAGTGTAAACCTCTGAAGTCACAGGGGAAACTGAAGCATAGTAAAACACAATGTGGTCACAGAAGACTAGGGTGGGAGGAAGGAAGAAGTGGGTTAGGATGGGATTATAAATTTATATTCCAGTTTCATTGCTGGAAATAAGGCATGAACTAACTACCTTACTTAACTAATATGAGGTTTAGAAATGTCTCCAAGGATCCTCTATGAGGCTCTCTTCCTAACACGTTCTGAAAGGATTTGTCTCAGTGCAGTACAGGCTACAGCCTTTGCCATGCTTGAAGACATTTCTGAAGAACTGTTGCTTTTTACAAAGCCAATAAAGAACTTCAGCCCAGGGCAGATAGTCTCTGGGAAAGTAGTAATGGTAACTAAACTGCAACTCTCTTCCTGCTACTTTTGAGAAAGAAGTTCAATTTCACTATCCATCTTAGGATCTGCATTTGGACAAAACATTTCATTCTTGGCAGCTACTTTATAACACACATTTTCTGTGTCTATCTTTTGTGCACTAGGTATCAAATCCAATCCTACAAGAGCAGTGAGTAGGACGTGTCTTGCGACAGATCCTGTCCCCATTTGTGCAACTGCTGCTTGGTTAAATTATATTATCCAAGCGATAGCGTTTTCCTGTCTCCTGTGTACTTAAGGGTGTTGCTTCATGTTCTGAAAGGGATTGGCAGTCAGTGGGAATGACCTTCCTCAACATCTTGATACTGAGGTCACACACAAAGGCCATGAGTGTGCAGCAAACACAGGGCAACAATGCTTTCCCTTGAAATATTTAAATTTCATAGTAAGCAAAATGAATATGTAGAGCAGTTTCTCTGTTAAGTTTTTCACAGCACACACCCCATCCCCTGCTGTATCTGCAGACTCACCTTATGGCTTCACATTTCTTCTGTGGCTGATGACAGAGCTCACATTTTAATGTGACATAGCCCTGTGTCTGTTCTTAATGACACAAGTAAAATGACTAACCTTCAAACAGCTAAAGAAATGACTCCACAATTCCAAACAGAGCAATCAAGTAAGATGGACAATATACAGAAATTGCTTTGGACCAACACCAGTTACCAGTTGGTTCTGAATGTGTTTATATGCTCAAGGTTCTGTGCTACAGAAGGCAAAAGAGTTCTCCAACTGACTCTTCAAGTGTGTTTGGGAGAACAAGCCAGCATGAATGGATTCCTGCAACAGCTAACAAACCAGGGTACCATAACGAAGGAATGGGAAGAGCAACAAGGGTATCTGGCCTGGGGATCATCAAATGGAATGAAGACAGATTTGTTGAGTAATTTTCTGGTGACGACTTCTTGCAAGAACCTTCCTTCCTCAGAAACACATATGTGAAAGTAACAAATGTCACCAGAGAACAGGGAAAAAGAAAATCCGACTCAATACATCTGTAGTAAGCTAAAGACTCAGGTCACTTGTCCCAGCTATATGGACACAAACACAGCACCATCTATAGCACTGCAATACAATAGTGAATAAAGATCATAAACATTGATTTTAAGCATGAATCTGGCAAAGAAATAACAACAGAAATAGATAATCCAGAACTGAAAACAAGAAAACAAGCAGTACAAAATTCCAAAGTGAACAATGAAGTAGACCAGAGATAGGAGATAAACAGTAAACATGAAAGACATAAGTAGGCTTAGAAAACAATGTTAAGTCAAAGCTGTGTAGCTATGGCACTACCCTAGTAAAGCACAACATGCAGGTCTAGCTCAGGTCTAGCTTTCTCTGGGAAAGGACTTTAACCATGATATGCCATGAAGTTACTATAACAGCAGCAAAACTTCAGGACTTAGAGAAGATATTACAGATGTCTGTATCTATGAAAGATCTGTGGTTTTGTTCTTGAAATGATTCTTCAGACATGCCTCTCTGGACATGCCTGAGCTTAGCAGAGCTCCATGGGAACAGGAACAGGCAGTTCTCTGTGGGCACATCTGAGCAGCAATCTAAGTTTTCTCCTAGATGGTGTATGGAGTTTTGAATTCTGCTCCATGAAGACCAGATGTCCAAAACTGAAATTTAATCATGTCCTATCCACTCAGTTCTTAATTTGATCTGGCCCTACTAGACTGAATTCTTCAGTGAAGGATGGAGAAAAGCAGACTCTGCCCAGGCAGTGAAAATACAGTTTCATTGTCAAAAAACTCCCAAGAACACTTGTTTGTCACACGAAAAGCCTTCCAAGATTGCTACTGAACAAACCAAAAGAAACAGTTAAAGCAAGTCTCTGAGAACAGTAGTCCAAGTTGCTACATAGGCCAATTCTTCATACATGTACTATTATGATCATTAATAAAATTTAAATCTTATAAATGCAAAACACACAGCTGCCTGCACAAACTTACAGCCATATCTTCATACCCACAGAAATACTTGACACTGTCTGTTTGTCTATTGCTTTCTCATTACGTGGTCACACAGAAAATAACCACAAGACCTGGACTTTGCTGCTGCTTATACTTCTGAAGAACAAAAAGCTATTGATAACTAACTATAAAATAATAGCAATGGTAGGTCTCGTAGTCATATTAAGAAATATTATCAAGAAAGACTATCAACACATACTATTTAGCAGGACAACATTCTTCTGGCTAACAGAGCTAGGGAAGGAAACATACCTGGATAAGGAAGGCATTTTATTCATTAGACTTAACTGAGAAATCAATAGGCTAATTTGAGCTTGAGAATTTTAGTTTCAGCATGGTCTTGTTGTGCTAAAAGTTATAGCTCTATCAAGTGACCACACAGAAAAACCACATGCTTTAGAAAACCAGTTCTTATGGAAAAATTACACCAGCAATGAAATAAAAGAAAAAATAGCAGTCAGCAGTTCATCTTCATCAGATTCAGAAGGGAGTAAATTCTGAATCATGGGGAAATGGGTGAGAGATGCCAAAAGACCTTGTATACAGCTATTCAGAAAAAAAGTGACTAGCATGAAGAAACAAGGGAACTCAAGGAAGCTATTGAACCCTTTTCAGTGTTCAAGAGAAGCTGGCATAATTAGCAGACAAGAATGACTTTCTGGCTTTCTCCCCATGTGCCAATGGTAGCGTGGGAAGAATGGACAGCTGAAGTAACACAAGCTCTTCCTAGGAATTTTGCATACCCTGATTTAATAATCAAGCTAACATCTAACGTACATGCACAGATATAATGTCACTATAACTTCATTATTCTTAGAGATCCACTGTCCTTCTATTACTCAGCTAAAGGTCTGACACTACCATGTGAGACAACAATCTGAGAAACTGCCAAGATACCTCTAAGAAGTTACCATAATGTAAAAGCTTCAGTCACTGTGCATTCAAACTGGTAACACATTAAGGCTTAATAGCTGCCTATTAAACATAGTTTGGGCCTAATTATTTCTGGTTACAGTCCAATCCTGTCAAGGTTACAACATGATGTGTAGCTGTTACTCCCACACTGACCTCTACCTCTGTAACAACTGGCATAGCCAAAGTGAAAGTTGAGCAAACCAGCATGGCTAAGTCAGCCTGCAGAGGGGAGAAAACAGAACAAAAACCTCCACCACAACATCGGGTGGAGGGTTGTCTTCTGCAGGGGGAAACTTCCTCAAGACACAGAAAAAGCAGCAGGCTGCAGAGTCACAAATTCCGGTGCAGCTCTCCAACAGAGCTGACTTCAGAAGATGATCAAGCCAAGCCAAGTGAGGCAGAGGAGTTCAAAGGAATCTGTGCTTCTCTAGGCAACCTATGGTCCATTCATACTATAATAATAGTCAAAGCAGACAAATACTTGTTCAGTTCTTCCTTCTCAAGTTATTGGCAAAACAACAATGCTATTGCAGCTTTGTGCTAGATCTGTGCCTTAGTATTGCATGATTTTAGTGTCACATTAACAACTTCCCATGTGGCTTTGGAATATATAAGTTCTAAACACATTGCATCCATGAGGACAGACTACCACACCTATGAAGAACTATGTGCCAATCTGTTACCCTACACAGAGTATAGTACAATAAAAAAACCCACATCAACTCTGAACAGATTAGTTAGGCAGGGAAAATATAGTTTAATGATAAGAAGCCAAGACTGTAAGTAGCAGCAGTGTTTTCTTATTGGACTTAGAGTTCCTTCACTGCAATGTGGCTCTGGTTACAATCCAATATTACCCCAGTGCCCCCCACAAATACATCTTTAAGCATTGTAAAACTTAGAACATTACACTGCTGAATTTAAGGCCTTCAGGTCTACATGAGGCAGTAAATACAATCTCAAATGAATATGCTTTATCATCTAGCAACAGCTGCTTTGCATGGGTGAAACTCCATTCCCTCCCTATATCCTTTCCCCATTCCATTTCAGAGATGTTTCACAGTACACTGCAAGACAATAAAATACTTCTGGAATAGTGCTTAATGCAGAACTGGAACACCTATCACATGTCCTGAGAAGGCTTGGAATTGCCATAAATCAAGTATTTCAAAGTGTGATTACTATCACTTGAGGAAGGCCAATGCAAGTGTTCATCCTCATAAAGTTAATTCAGTGCAAGTCATCCACACATGCTTGCTTCTGAAATTGTGCAGTTAATTACCTTAGTTTTCCCATTTCTACAGCACCTTATGAAAATCCTGTAATATAAATCAAGACACTTGTTAACCCAGAATATATTCTCTTGCACATTTAGTTGAAGACATTTTTAAAGTCTGTCTGAAAATTTCAGTCTTCCTTTGTGAAAACTTTGGCCAGACCAGTGACAAGACGCTTGTTAAGGCTGTCAGTCATCCCCATCCAAACCAGTGCTGTGCAACTGTGTTACTTACCATGACAGATGTGAATTATTATGAATGTACATTCTGCTGAATCATCATGAGAAATAATTAATTGCCCCCCCCCTCTTTTTTTTAAACACACTACTGGACTATCTGCATCAGCCATGTGGGTTATCAGAAATTCCAAAGCACCCTGAAAACAGCTTTCAAGCATACTTTGATGTTCAGACAATTAAAAGTTTTGCAATGGCACTACGGGCACCAGGACAACAAATTTAAGCCTACTTACTTTCTGGCTGGCTTTTCCTGGTAGCTTTCACTGATCCCTTCTAAGGAGTTCAAAATGTTCCCACAGTTCACAGACTAGAAGTTGAAAAATACTGCCACAGGGAAGCCCACAACCCTACTCACTGCCACGAAATTGCGGGGGGGCGAGGGGGATAGCCGCTAGTTGTGTCAAGGTTTTGGAAAGGTTTTAAAGATTTTTGGGTTGAAGCTGGTAACAAAGTGCAAGGTAGTTATTTTAAGATCTCTAGGACAGTTACTCTGACCTGAAGTGACAGCCCACAGCTTGAAGTCAGAGGGCTGCAGTCACTAGACGAGGAAATGACTGATCTCTCAGCCTTCGTCTAGTCTCCCCTTTCATTTTTTGTTTTTGCGGGTGTTTTGCCTGTACCTTACAGTTACTAGCAGCGCGGGTGCTGTCTGCTGCCCGGGCTGACCCTCAGCTTTAAGATGCCGGTTAGGGAGGGGGCACAGACCCGCCCGGCTACCTCGGTAAGGCTCCGAGGCGAGCCCTGCGCTCAAGAACCTTTTAAGCCGCTCTCCTCTCGCCCACGAAGCTTCGGCAGGGAGGGCGCGGAGCCAGGAGGCAGGGGCTGGCCTGGGATGACGGAGCCGCAGGCACCGGGAGAGCGTGATCCCAAGCCGGCACTCCGCATAGCGAGACTCGCCCCCTCGGGAGAGGAGATCCCCTTTGGAGGGACCCCTCCTCCTCCGACCCCGGCACACTGCGCTCACCTCTGCCAGACCAGCCGTATTCCGCTTACCTCTAGCCGCTGCCTCCTTTCAAGCCGGCGGCGAGTCACTCGAGACAGCAGCCACGCACTGCCTCCCCTCCGCGTCCAAGGTGAGCGCTAGGGGCGCGGGACGGGCGGTGGCCGGCGGCCAGCCCCCGCCTCCTCCTCCTCCTCCTCGGGCGAGCGCGGGCGCAGCTGGGACTCGTAGTCTCCCCCCTCCCAACCCGACCCCGCCGGGCGCGCACCCGCCGCGGCCTACAAGTCCCAGAGTGCCACGGGGCCGCCCGTGCGGAGCGCGCTCCCGCACTGCGGCGCAGTAGCAGCAGTTAGTCGAGCGGTGCCCGCGGCCGAGGGAAGGGGGAGGCAGCCGAGACTTGCACTAGGTGTAGCTGAGGTGTCACCCACAGGCCTCCTTTTCATATATATATATATATATATATGTGAATGTGAATATATATGAATGAGTGTGTATACATTCATTTTTATTCACATTCATATACACACTCGAAATTCGTGCTTATCTAATTTATTTCCAAGTTAAATACAAAAATACAGCCAAGGAGCGTGGGGTAGGCACTGTCTGGCAGTGACACACTGACAGGACGTGGCCTGGTTGTTTCTGTCGTGCTCATGTGTGCAGTGCTGGGTTACACTGTGGTGTTTGTTAAATAAATGCTAGCTGAGTTGCCCCAAAATACCAGTGAACAACCCTCAGGATTTATTGTCTAAAATTCCATTTGAAAAAGCAGGTATCAATGCTCTGTCCTTTAAGAAATGTCATATATACATCAGGTGTCCATCAGGCACGTGCCATTAATGACAGCGAATGTGAAAATACAAATTTCTGAAGGACTTCACGTCCAGATCGCTAACAGCCCTTGGAGAGCTCTTTAGAGCTGTGCTTAAGGCAGGCAACCCCTTTTTCTGATCTCATTTGGTGTCACGGCTCCCTCACCAGCTCAGGATTAAGGTAGCTCCCATCTACAGCTAGCTTGTTCCTGTTACTCTAGTGCTGAGTCACATTCATTTAAGCACTGCTACAGAGCTGAACTGAGCAGGGTTTATCTGCTGTGCCCTGCTGCTCGTGCATCACACTTTCTGTGTCTGTCAGCGGGGTTTACAGAGCCTTGCACCATCTTCCTGCCTGGGTAATAACCAAACCTCATTCTCCACTGATGGATAAATGATGAGGGGATGCTCTGGCAGCATTTCCACCCAGTGACATTTGCCCTGAAGGGTTAGCAAGTAAGTAAAACAGAGATCCATGTTTATGGCTGTTGTCATGTCTCTTTCCAAATATTTTCCTTTCTAGACTAAACAAACTAACTTTCTCTACTTGTAAGCACATGGTTTCAGGAGTCTTGTTTCTGCTGCTGTACTCCACAATCTCTCCAGCTTGTTTACATCTGTATTTAAGGGAAGGGCTCAACAGCTGACTACTGCTGTCTACTTTAGATATTTACTATGTTTTACTATAAACACTTTTGTTGATGCAATGCAAAATAGCATTTTTTTCAAACTGCTTTACACTGTTGATTTGTCTCCTAGAGTTTTACTACCTAGCCAGATATTTACCACTTTGTATACTGGTAACTTGTTCTTTGGCAGTGTCTTGTCCCTGAGCATATTTGTGGTATCATTTCATTTTTTTACTAATTTCTCTAAGTTGTCAAGTTCATGCAAAGCCTAATTCAGCCCTTGAAAACACTTGTTTCCTGCTCACTTCCAAATGTTACCACCTTTCGATGAAGCAAGCTCAAGAGAAGAACATTTAGGCAACATTAAGAGAACTTTTTGTTATTCCAGGAACTCCAGCAGGTCAGAGCTTCATGTGCCTGTATTTTTATTTCATTTCTCTTAAGTTCTCCTTATTCTACTGGAACATGTGTAAGCAAGCTGATAGAAGAAATGAAGAAGACTATAAGGCATACTAAAAGCATCAATTTTCATAGTTATGTCTGGCAAGTTTTTATACCAGTAGATAAGCTTATTAGCACATTTTATGGTAGCGTCACTGTTTTATCACCGGCTATTACGTGCTGGGTTACCCTTGCCATTTTAACAACTATTTAATGTCAGATGACTCATGGTTTTCAGTCATATAGGAGGAAAAACACATACACTGAGCATGCCATATGTTCATGGTCCTTTGTGTGCTACAGGAATGGAGAAAAAAAAAGGAAGGAAGAACTTCCTTGAATCTGGAAAGGACAAATGACAATATCACTTGGGAATCTACCAGCAGAGATGTTGCTTTGAGAAAAGCCTGAGTGCAGTTTGTAGCGAGTTCTGGTGCAATGCCTTGTGTGATTCCTCAATAGTCATGATTATATACTGTGCTGGGTCTGGCTGGGATGATTTTCTTCACAGTAGCTAGTGTGGCGCTATGTTCTGGATTTGTGCTTTTACTCCTGTGATTCTCTCTCCTATCCCACTGTGGGGGAGTGAGCAAGTGGCTGTGTGGAGCTTAGCTGCCAGCTAGGGTGAAAGCATGACACGTGTTATTCAAAAGAAATAAATACAAATATGAAAAGCAGCTGCTCTGATTATGCTGGTCTCTTACCTGAAGAGAGAAAGCAGATTAAGTACCTCTCTGTATCTACAGTATTTAAAATTAATTAATTCCCTAGCAACACACTACCTACACATGCATTTTAGACTGAAGTATCACCCATCTATTGATATATCTTGGCAAATAAAATTATCTTTAAGAGTGTTTACATCTTGCATTTCTGTTTGTTCCTTCTGTGCTGCACTATAGTCCTTAGAACTTGGAAACACCAATTTGCACATCACAAATTGAGTGTGTAGATAAAGACAAAGGGGAATGTGTATTGGTCCACGGCCCTGGTTTCATTCCTTGCACCAGGACCTGTTCCAAAGATTATGTTATGCTCACAGGTGGGCCTGGGAAGATCTCTCAGTTTGTGTTCTTTGCAAAATGCTGTGATGTGTGATACACTAAATATTAAAAACATCTATTGATGTTTGAATTAGAATCTAGGTATTTAGTAGAAGGATTTGGTTTATGATTTCATGTAAAGCCCACATGGCTTGAAAAGTCTAACATCAGAATTCTTGGTTGACATTGTTTTTATTGAAGCATGGATCTTTAGCTTGGTTCACCATAAAGTGAAGCATTTTATTTATGATAATAGACAGTTTAGGGCTATAGGGGCATTATAACGTTGCTGGTGTAGATACAACTTTATCAGAAGATACAAACATGACCCGCAATAGAAACAAACACCAAAGAGAACACTATGAAACGTTCACTGTTTACAAATCACTTCATTACTACAGACACCAAATGGCAGTTACTGTAAGTAAATCAGTTGCAAAGAACTGACTACACTTAGACAGGGAACTGGGAACTTCTGTTTGGGGCTTCATCCACAACTCCTTAGTAGAAAAAAGTTTAATGTCAAGCATTCTTCTTTTAATCCACAAAACAATGCTAACCAACAGACATATCAAAGAATAAGACCGAAGGATATCAACGCCTTTACAACTACTTTTGCAATTATCTTCTTGATTAGGTAATTTGATTTTTGTTTTTAATACATCTTGTCAGAAGGTAAATTGCCCAAAAATCAGCAGCAAAAATATTACAACAACAAAACAAGTAAATACAGTGCCAATGTGTCATGTTGTAGAAGAGAATAGAAAGAAGACAAACAATGATAACTTAATCATATAAAATGACACAGAGCTGGAATACAGTGCACTTAAATACCTATGTGACAAAGGATGTTAAATTCTGTACTTAGTATGTAGGTCTTATAAACATAAAATCTGTAAAGTCTTTGTGCTTCAACTTTTTTTCCTGTTAAACAGAATTAGTTGCTTACTTCCAATACTGCCACTGTAACTGATATTACAACAGATCACAATTTTCACAGACACGTCAACATTAAAACATTTACCTATGAGAAAATAAGTCACTTCTCATTAGTTCACAGTGCGAAAAAGTGGTGTACACTCTGTCTTGAGAAAGGCTTTCAGTTATTCATCAAGCCAGTTGCAGAAAAGTCCTGATACCAAACGCAGTGCTAGATTTAAAGAATGGAAAGCAACACATCACATGTTGGGAGGAAAGAAAATCAATGTCTGGTTTCTTCAGGGATATCGTCTGAGTGACCTTCGTCTTCTGTTGTAGAAATGCCTGAGCCCATGTTGCCGTGAAAAATTCATCATGTAATTTTGTTTGCGAGTGCTGTTAAAATCAAAGGTGAGGGAAGAAAAGACTGTCAGTTTCTTTTACATGTACTTTAAATTCTTCCGGAGCAGTGAGCTAGTGGGACAGATTCTTCTTTGTCCTTGCATGACCTTTTGAGCCTGTGTAAAGTGGTGTGAGGCACACCCTTTGTGCAACAGCAAGATACAAGGCAATTGTGAATCTGTCCCACTTTGCTTTTATTTACAATTCGTTATCTTAGGGAAAGGTTAAGAGCTTTCAGCTAATGACAACATGTGCTGCTTAGAGCCAGATTCACTTTGCACTCTCAATACAGGGCATTTCTCTGCAGTGGTTTCACACTCCAGTTATCCTTCTGTCTTCAATCATTAACTACTTTATCTTGAGAACAGAAGAAAAGCTTTACTCCGGTATCTTAGAATTTTACCATATACGAAGTGAAATACAACACTTTTATGCAGTCTTAATGCTTCCCTCCTTTCTAATACTCCCATCACATTAAAGATCGATCTTGGGAAGAAGCATCATCACATCTGGGAGGAGATGGGGCAAGAGACAGCCTGATTGCAGCCTAATTGAAGAAGGGATACTTGTTTTGAAGACCTATCTGGAGGATAAGACCCCTACCACCTAACATAGATTTCTACTTCTCCCATTAAGGCAAGAAAGAACCATGAGAAGGTGGCAATGGACAAGACAGCTGTCTGGGACATTGGTACCTGAGACCCATCTAACTCCTAGGGCTGGATCCCACTTTTAGTTTACGAATTTCATCAGCTTTGGAAATGAAACTGTAACATCCATAGCGCATCCTTGTGAATCTACTTATGGCCTTTGGAGACTTGTGTATGCCTTGCAGAGAACTGCATATGCAGCACCACGGACCCTTTACATCCTACTGCCTTGGCTGTGGCAGGGGACTGCAGAACAGCCACAGAGCTTCATCTGGCTGTGCCTTTTCTTGGCCCATTTACATACACACCCAAAGCCCTAGCACATGCACTCAAATATAGATCTACATAGATCTACAGACAAACTGCAGTCAGAATTGCGTAAGAATGAAAAAAGTCTGTGTATTCTGAAGTTCTGATAAAGGATGTCTCCTCTCAGACCTACAACATGCAGTGCATTTGGCCAAATGTATAAAGCAGCTGAGACACTGCTGTAAGAGAGACAGCAACTCTTGCACTTTGCACTGTAGAGTCCTAGGGTATGGGAAAGACCTTTTGAGTAGTGGACTACTTTAAAAAACAAAAGTAGTACCACAAACTACTGCCAAGATCTAGTTTTTAGAGCCACCTTAACCCCTTTCTCTACTTGGAAAATGATCAGTGAATCTGAAAAGTACAGCTACAAAATTGCAGTGTACTGCTGATGAAGCAGACACTAAAAAAGCAATTAACAGGAGCAACTACTGTATAATATGTTTGACAGTTTTGGAGTACATTATATTAAAATAAACAGAAGATAGTATTGCTCCAATTTATGTAGGAAACCCTAAAACCTTACCAGTGAAGTCACTGGAGTTATACTAGTTAGATGAAAACAACATGCAGCCAATAGAGAAGAACAAAATTCTGTCTAGGGCATGTTCAGTAAATACCTACAATAAAGTAATTTATGAGAAGGAGTTGCTCTAGGTCTTTAGTCTTTAATAGTGCATTCTGGGTATTGCATGTTTCCTAAAGCACAGTTTGAACTCCAAGGCTGTAATTTAAAATTTATGAAAATAGAACATAGCCAAATGGAATGTAAAATATGGGGTAAAATCCCCCAGTATATACTAACATCATTCATTATTTCTATGGTTTTATTTTTAATTGATAAGGCACAATAGGAACTAAATAGAAACAAAAATATTTGGGTAACAAAATGAAACATGGACAAAGCATTAGAAAACAACAAAGGCATGCCTCTCACAACTAGGCTTGGAGTAAATTTTAAGGCTGAATTACAAATGCTTTGTTAGGAGGGTACTATAAGAAGGAAAGTTATGTGTTCTGCCTGAAGTCCTGACAGCTCATATCAATGACAAACATTCTTTGGCTCCAGTCAAGATGTGAACCCAGAGCATAGTCATTATCTTAGTTAATATCTATTAACTGCAACAGCACAAAGCAGCAGAGTTAGGAGAAACAAAAGAACTACCTGGGAGACTCTTGCTATGTGTCTAAGGGGCATGTGTAGCTATGGCATCATGCAGATTCACTGACATACACTACCTGGCTGGGGCTTCAGCTCTGTGGTCATTAATGATGGAAAAAAGCGGGAATTCCCCCTTTGAGCTGAGAGGTTGCCCAGGCAATGCTATGAGTGCCCTCCATTGGCAGGTTTCATTACACCACAAGAGAAGGAGAAGTCCTTCTCCCCACAGCCTCAGTGAAATTCCCACTGTGGTACAGGGTGAGCTGCTGAACACTTTCTGCTAGATTTAACTTCCCCCAACTTCCCCCTCAGCTCCCTGAGGAAGAGCTGCAGGATCAGGGCCCTCAAGAGCTACATGGCACATCTGAGAGAATACAAATGATTTTCTATCAACCCATCATTGACAAAGCTTTGTGAAAGATCTGTAGCTGTAACAAAAACATACATTTGATATTGATTCAGGGAAAGTACTTACCTTATTCTAGTGTAAAACCAATGACAGCAAACAATGAAATACAACACAAGTTAGAAAATGCCTTTCAATGCATGCAGCACTGTGATTTGTCATAAAACCCTGATGAGGTTTAGAGGCAATATAGGACTTTTCATCTCTTTTGAAAATAGAAATTGAACAAATTATTTCCTGATATTTCAAATTAATGTTTATATTTTTATTTTCTACAAAATTCAGCATGCACTTTTTAGAAACACAATAAAAATGTCATAAAAGCACAGTCTGCATCATATTAAATTTGGCATAAATGTTGTGAATATTCAGATAATTACCTAACTATTTCTGTTCTTTATTATAAGTTTGTTGATACTTTAATTTAAATGCATTTTTTAAATTGTTACTTTTTACTAAAAAAAAAAGTACATAAAAATGTTTTCCCTGAAATTTGTATTTTCATGTTTTGAAATGAGGATAAACATTCCTTGCACCAAATGCAACACAAGTTCTCACTAAATCATTTGTGCCAAAAATGTGAGAGTATCAATAATGAAGAGCATGGAGTGATGGCTATGGAGGGATTTGTTCTGTTATCCAACAGTTAACCATAAAATAATAAGTGGGAATAATATTTCTTGCATTTCTTGCACAACTCAAATTTCTTTGGATGACATCACAGGTTTTGGGGTGCAAAGAAAGCAACAACAGACCCTTACTGTTCACCTTATCATTACCTTTTAGTTCTTAATACCTTTGACCAGAACTGAGTTTCTGAGAGATCTGTAAGGGCCTGCCTATACACAAAGAAATGGCAGTTTCAAATGCACATGCAAGGAAGTGTGTGGTATCTGTGCAGCAGACTGGCTGAGAGCTGTGCTTCCAGAGAAAAACAATGTGCAGATGAGATGCAGAGTTGAACATGGGCTCTTCTCAGGGCAGAAGTACAGGGGCACAGAAAATCATTCGTTCTTAAATCTGGGGTAAAATATGTTTTCTATCCTAAGAAGAGCCACATGGACCATGTGAGAGTTGTGCCCAAAGCTTTCTTTAGGAATGGAGAGAAAAAAATGCTACACTAACGAGAAATAATCGGCACTAGCTTTAAAAGGGACTGGACAACTGGACAACTAGGATCTTCTCCCCACCATGGAACAGCCATCAACTGTTGTTAAAATAGGTTGGCAAGTGGTTAGCTGGCAAGATCAATTCAATGTATAACATAGTCACAGCAGGTATTTTATTTCACCTGTTTGAAAGAGGTGCTCAATTTGAGCACCATTTGCAGCTGCATCACAGTCTTAACAACACTGCCTTTCAATAATAATTCACTCAAAAGCAGAATGATTTTAAATAACATACAAATGCACTTATCTTTGGCCTTTCTCATCACTGCCAAGTGTTTTGCATGCATGTATAATCTGCAGGGTTTTTTTTTCCCCCAAGCAAAACAAACTTGGGAGCAAAAAAAAAAGAAAGAAATTGGCCCTGAACATGTGTTTGCTGTTGGGAGTACGATGGCCCTTGACTCAGAAAGCAGTTGGACTGAACAGTGTCATGACACTGGCTTTGCATCAGCTGTAAGTGGCACCTGCACTAGAACTTGGCAGCTGGGCCTGTGACAGAATTCATTTCAGATTTGTGGATTGCTGAGGAGTTGAGCCATGAAAGCAGCTATTTGCAGAACTGTCCCTGAGGTGAGGACTGTAAGGAGGGGCAGGGACATCCCCCATGTTGGATGGGAAATAAAAGCAAGAAAATCCTTGGTTGTACCACATCCTACAGAGCAGCTCTCCCTGCTGGCAGGTGCTTTTCCTGCTTGCCCTCTTACTCCAGCCCTTAGTCTGCTCAAGGAGAGACTCTGGCAATCTCAGTGGGAGGGCAGAGCACCCAAGGGACACTGTCCCCTCACCTCTCACTGGACAGTTGCTAAGGCAAGGTGGCTTGCTCTCCCCAGGAGTAGGCATGGTTTCTGTGCCCTTCATTGGAAAATGAAGGAACATTAATAAGTAAAGGTAAGTCCTATCCCTAGTATTCATGGTGTGAATCTTGGTGTATGCAGGATCATCTAGGGAAGTGCTAACAGACACTGATCCAGGCTCCCTTCTGTAAATCTGGAAGCACTCTACAGAGGTGACTGAGTGTCTTCATCATTTCACAGGTGAGAGCCAGGAATTGCATCTGATCCCTCTGTTCCTTCAAGTTTTACGCTTAATGTTATGGAAGCAGAGCCCAGCAAGGTGTATAAAAGCAGCAGAGCATGTACAGTTACTCAGTGTTGGGACCAGCCTGGTCTGGGGTTGATATGAGTGCCATGCAAGCTGGTGCTTCTTGGTGGAAAGAGGAACAGGGCTAACTAGCAATCAGATAACACTTTGCTACTGTTACAAAACATTACTTGCAGTGTCTCTGCTAATTCAGAAATCTCATCATTTTAATTACACACTCTGGAGGTTATCCAAACCTCATTTCTTCATTGCTGGTTTTTAAATTGTTCAATAAAAGGAATATTTGAACCTATCTATGGAGCAGGCACACCTCTCTCTGCCAACCACTGTCAGCGATGAGTTCCCGCCAGTGAAGCCACTAGCATTTCACTTCTACTGGAACTAAACTGTTAGAGAAAAAGCAGGTCATCTCTTCATGATGTGACACAGGCAAAACGGGTTAGCTGCCAGCGAAACCCATCTCAAGAATGGGAGAATCAGGAGGGTGCAGACACTTTACTTGGTAAAATCTTGACAAGGGGATGAATATAGAGCTCGGACCATAGGAACCTGATATAGTGAACCCTGTTTCTGAACAGTATCCTTCTTACTAAAAAAAGGAAATGAATAAGGCATTAGTTGCTAATGCAAATTTTTCAGAGGCACAACAACATCACTTTGTGCAAAGAGCAATGCAGCAGACTCAATCTTCAAAAGCATATAAATCAGTCTTACATGGCAGCACAGCACTGAACACAAATAAACTTTCTTATGTCCCAGCACAGTATTTTTTCACAGTTGTTGCTGCATTACAGGACTGCACCGATACTTAGTGGTGATAAAGCCCCACTTTCCCTCCTACATTTTTCCATGGTACATAACACATAGCCCTGCTGTGCCACTTATTTCATGGTCATCTTTACAGCTGATGGTTCCAGTCAGGGCAGAGCAATAGCAAAAACTGGTTTTTAAAGGCTTCCCTATGCCTCAATAGTTCTTAGTGAGCTTAACCCTCATGCCATGCTGGAGGAAATTCAGTGCTTTCTGAGATGAGGTGGGATGAGGTGAAGCTGATACTCACAGGACGACTTCTACGTGGTCCAAAGCCCACTGATCATGACCTGTTCCACTGTGCCGGGGCTGCCACCAGCGCAGTAAGACTCCTTTCATTCGTGCCTCCCTGTCATCACAAATGCAAGAGCCTGTAAGAGCTCCAGACTATTGGTGATTTTCACATCCCCATCTACCTCCCAACAGGAACTGAGAGAAAAGTCAAAGCAATTTCCTTCTTTTTATCTTTAAAACAAGTATTCTGTTTTTTTTTTAAGTATATTGATAAACGCTAAGCTGGAATTTCTTAATCAGCCTTCCTCTTAAGTTTTCTTCTTTGTTTAGCCTCTCATCAATATTTTTATTGCACATTGATGCAAAGATACATTTCTACTAAGAAAGACTATCTTGTGCACTTAGAGGTTATGAAATATGACTGGATACTCACAGGGGAACATTATAAGACACTCTTTGGGCTTGTATAAAGTCCTTTGGCTGATGCTGTGCAATTACTTGCCATGTAATTCCATTATTTACACTGTACTGGAGGAGGACTGCTTTGTCTACAGTGTTGGGATCACTCAGATTGGTATTGCAACTGTCTGTTTGTGAAATACTTCCAATTTGCAAAACAAACATGATTTTGCTGTAAAACATAGAGAGAAAAGGTGTTTTTAATACACAAAATGTATTCAAAGAGGAACACTGGCATTTCCAGGTTTATTGCAGTTACCTTATTAAAACTTCGAGCATTCACAAGAATCATTGCTTTTAACATGAAAAATAAACTGTTCTCACATCTCTAAAACACAGTTCCCCTTTCAAAGTAATAGCTTACTATGTATAACATATTGCCATATAGTTGGAGGCAACAGATCCAATTTTACAATGTATCTGCACAAACCCAAGATACATAAACAATATAAACATGAGAATAAGTGTATGAAAAACTAAAAAAGGGCAAATAAAGGTTGCCTATAATGAAGTGCCTAAAAGATTTATCATATTCTACCTAAATGCTTACATAAAAAAGTAAGAGTCTGATTTATATCTGGCCCATTTGCCAATTCATCCTGTTTCTAATCTTGCTTACATATCCTGTAACAAGACAACTAAATACAAACCAGTCCAGAAAGCTGTCGCTCTGTTAAGAGCCAGCACAGGCTGGTTGGATTTGTTTTTCCATGGCCAAAGAGGCTCAACAGATGAAAAAGATACTCCTGTTCATTGCCAGGTGAATATAATTCTGCTTGACAACTGAAACGTGAAAATGAGTCCGTAATTACTAATAGCATCTTTAGTCATGGAGGCACATACAAACACGGGATTTGTCTTATCAGATTAGGCACTGGTCCAGACAGTCTGGTGTCCAGTCTTTGCCAATGACTTCATTGTCAGTGCTGGCTCACTAGGCAGTGCTCTGTTGGGCGTGACGAAAACATCTGACCTTTTCAACTAACATGCTTCCTCCTCACTCTCCAGCTCCCAAATGGAAGTCACAAAGCATCTTGCCAACCCCGATGTTTATCTGCCAGCCACATCCAACTGCATGGTACTGCCAGGTCAGTTCATCCTCATCAGTGCTGGCTCACATGGCTGCACATACACATGAAGAGTTTCCTTTCTGATGAGCTGCTAAAAGAGCATTTTAGGCTCAAACTGTTACCTTGCTCGGGTGAGATCCAGAGGCTTAGTCACAGCTTGTCGTACTTGACATCCATTAAAATAGAGCGAATCTCCATGGGCATAGGGTGCCAGCTGTCCACATCCATTCCCTATCACTCCTCCCTGAATGGTTTCCCAGTTTATTTCTGTGACTCTTTCAGATTCAAAATTATCTTTAATATAACTGGGGAGGTCATGGCTGAAAACTGAGCAGTCATCACCTAGAAAAGACACAGTGAAGTCATAAAACACACAAAACCCAAAAGAGCTGAGAAAATTGAGTTTGGAAATTGTCAAATTATTGAGTTCACTGTAAATCCATTCAAGGCTGTGGCCCAGTATAGTGTGACTACAGGCTGAGTATATTTCAGCAGATCCATTAATTTTGTGCACATCACTGTACAGCATTAATTTTTAGAAAACTGAGGCTGAGAGTCTTATTTTTTACAGCAGTATAGCTTCAAGAACTGCAATAGAGTTTCTCCTATTTTGCATTGATGCCAATATGAGAAACCTCAAACTCCCAGTTGAAGGAAAAAACATCTAAACCAAGGAAGGGATCTGACCTTATAATGTTATGAGACTCTCTCCTGGAAGACATTAAACACTGGCTCTGCTCCCACAAAGCACTTAGAATTTAATGAGGGCACTCAGTCATCATTAGGCATGGGCTTAACTGCACTGAGAGATCAGAGCAGAACACTGTCCTGATGGGGCACAGAACTGAGTCCTTCACAGGTGCCAGTCACCAACATCTGGATCCTACACACACATGCCCTGGGAGCGGGTATACCCTTGGAGGGATTACAGAGGTTGAAGCCATTTCTGGGTAAGTAGGTAGCCAAGTTCTGCCTTCAGTGAAGGCTGAATAAGCTACACAGAGCAGCAGACAGGAGAGGCTACTGACTCCATCCAGAAAGAGTAAAGGGAAGGAAGAGTTTATTATTTGCAGCTCTCTCAAATTATTGATTTAGAATTTGTCACGCAAGTATTCCAGTGATGAATTTAGACATGACACATCATGTCTTTTTGTTTAATTTTGAGCTTGGTTAGACTGTAGCAGATGTATAAGAAAGAAATTGAAAAAATGACACCTTGGTATCCTTCATCACAAATGCAAACAGCTCCAGTTGTGCAATATCCATGGCCACTGCAGAGCTTAGGACATGCTTCCCCGATGTACACGTGGTCGATTGCCCAGCTTTGTTTCTCTAGTTCTTCTCCCTTCTGAATCCACCTGAACTGAGTTGCACTGCAAACATCAAAATCCAAACACCATCTTATGATATCTAGCAATTAAACACATCTGTACAGTGATGTTCAAATACACCAGCAGCAAATGTAATGAAAAATGTCATATGAAGGTATTGTGACCTCAGCAACTGGGAAGACCCACCTTGAATGGGTGGCTGCTGCATCACTGGCAGTAGCCACTTCTATTAACAAAAATCTTCCTGAAAAGCATTAGTTATCAGATCTTCATCCAGCAATAAAGAAGCATTTTTAATTGATTGGTTGTTCCAAGTGAAGAGTGCTGGCAAGACCTTTCAGTAACCTACCTGGATGAGACATGATCAGGCAGCTGGATAGTTATTCTTCTCCACATGGAGCTGTTGACAGAGTTATAGATGGTAGCTTCATGGAACTGAAACGGGGAGCAGCCAATACTATTAGATGAGGAAGGAAGACAGTGTGTCTGCACGAGCTGCCATGAGTCTGTCCTGTAGGAAACAGACAAAAGTTGTTTTACAACACCTGACAAAATAATGACAGGGGAAACGATTTCTAAGGGTCATGGCATTGTCTGTCTTACAAAACAAACCCAAGAAGATTATCAGCAATAGTTTCCATGCTCTGGAGCCACAAATAGACAAGAGGTGAGAAGCTGAAGCACCAGTGAGGCCAGGGAGGACACTCCAGCACCAAGTCTGAATGCTTGAAAGCCTTGGTAGTGGTACACAGAGAGGAGTCCAACCCAGAACTCTTCTGGGATGACAGAAGGATTTATTTAGGGGTCTGTTCCTTAGTCTCTCTCTTAAAGTGCTCAGGAAAGTCCCATTAGAATTTACTCCATGTTCACACCCATAGTCATACTAGAGTACAGGAGACAGTGTTATTGTTTGCTAGTTAAAGACCGATTTGGAGTTAAGTAACTCCCATTTCATTACAAGTTGGTCCAAAATATATAGTCCAGTATAATACTAAACAGTTTCCTGTGAATGTGGTTTTCTGCAAGCACATCTTTAACAGGAACATGCTCATGACTAACTGCAAGCTCAGTGCCATGAATCTGTCAACATCTGGGATAAATTACAGAGAGAAATTACAGAAGTTATGTAGACAAATCCCAGTGCTTGCACACAAGCTTTGTCCACATCCTATTACAAGACAAGTGGAAAAGGAATTGCTTTAATAAAGAAAAGCTCTCTAGGTTTCTAATATCATACTTTGTTGTTGTTTTGTCTGTGTTCTGCTGTCAGTTACCTGGCATCCTTTGTATACTCCAGCATCACAGAGTGGAGGTCTCCACAAGATGTTGCCTCACAGCCAACCACAATCTACAGCACAAATAAAATTGTCAGCTATAACAAGTCAGGTAGACATTTAATGTGATATATAACAAAGTCTTGGTCTCCCTTTTTTCTTATTTTATGGAGTCTATAAAAGGAATTGCCAACTTAGATCTTGGAAAATTCCATCAAAAGTGGAAAAAGCATACAGACAGGCAGAATAATTTGACATTTAATCCTCATGCAACCTTTCTGGTTCTCATTACCTACACTTCCAAATTTCTTTTAAATTCCAATACAAAATTATTATTAATTATTCATCCAATTGGGCATCCTAGTTGGAAGAAGAATAATTTCTGGAGACACATAAGATGGTTTTTCATTGCACACCTTACTTCATAGAGAGAGAGAACATTTCTTACTTTAAACTGCATCATGTATCCTGGCTGTATAATGAGCTCCCTGGAGGACAGGATGTTGTGTGTTTTGTCCTTTTTCTTATTTGGCCAGTAAAGATGGAATGATGGATTTCCACAGAACCCTGCAGTCCTGACTGCATTAGGGTAAAAACTCCAATTTTCTTCATGAGAGGTGCCTTCTATTAAGATAAGTTAAATACAATTACTGCATTGTCTTGGTAAACATCAAGGCTTAGTAATCAATCCACAGAATCACTAGATACAGTACTTTAGTGATATAAACTCTAAATTTATGCTATCTGTCCTGACACACAGTAAGTAAGCTACTTACAGACATAATAAAAACACAGCTCCACAGAAGTAATTAAAATGTTTAAATATTAGTACTTTTAACAAAAAGATGATTAAATATAAATTTACTTAAATGAAATGAGTTGAATTGAAATATTTTTTTTTGCCTTTCTTATGGGTATATATACACACATACATAGCAGAATATACACACACATATATATATATTTACACACCCCTATTAACATCATGAGGAATACATAGAAACACCATTAGTCCACAAAATGAAAATCATAGAATCATAGAACGTTAGGGGTTGGAAGGGCCCTAGAAAGATCATCTAGTCCAACCCCCCTGCCAGAGCAGGATCACCTAGACCAGGTCACACGGGAATGTGGCCAGGCAGCTCTGGAATGTCTCCAGAGAAAGAGACATTCAGGCTGCCTCCTGGGCAGCCTGGTCCAGTGCTCTGTCACCCTCACTGGAAAGAAGTTCCTCCTCAAGTTAATACTAAACCTCCTGTGGTCCAACTTGCTCCCATTCCCTCTTGTCCTACCATTAGATGACATTGAGAAGAGCCTGGTTCTCTGCTCCTGACACTTGCCCTTAAAATATCTGTAAACATTAATGAGGTCTCCTCTCAGTCTCCTCTTGTCCAGGCTGAAGAGACCCAGCTCTCTCAGTATGCAGAGTTAAAACCAGAAGAGTATGCTTGCAAGCTCACAGGGCCTCTTCTCAGATCAGATAATGCCAGATAACAGATTAGCTGCCACGGCCTGCCTTACCATCATCAAATGTATCTACCAGCTGGCTGGGGTTGATCTCTGCTCCTCCGATCAGGATGTTATCCAGTGCCCACTGGGCCCGGTCAGGGCCTGGCACCACAATGCCGTTGCTGATGGGAAAAGGCTGCCACCAGCGCAGGCGCGTTGTGTTGGTCAGAGCGTGCTCGGGGAGCAGGATGTAGTCATGCCGGACTGAAATGTACTTTTGGTAATCCATCTCATGAAGCAAAGTCCAGGATATCCCTGGAATCAAAAGATGGGGGTTTAGTAAGAAATACAAGCATATGGTAGAATCTTCTACAAGATTAAAAGAAGAGAATAGGGAATAAAAACTAATAGCGATGGTCTTCTGATGGCAAATCTTAACCTCTAAGTAGTTGGTGATGGTTACTCAATATCACAGTATCACAGTATGTCAGGGGTTGGAAGGGACCTAGTCCAACCCCCCCTGCCAGAGCAGGATCACCTAGATGAGGTCACACAGCAATGCATCCAGGCAGCTCTGGAATGTCTGCAGAGAAGGAGACTCCACAGCCTCCTGGGCAGCCTGCTCCAGTGCTCTGGCACCCTTACTGTAAAGAAGTTCTTCCTCATGTTAATACTAAACCTCCTGTGATCCAACTTGCTCCCATTCCCTCTTGTCCTACATTGGATGCCATTGAGAAGAGCCTGGCTCTCTCCTCCTGACATTCACCCATAACATATTAATGCAAGAGTGATTTTATAATAGTAAAAAAGAATCAAACTGGCTGGAAGCCACTGACTACTGAAATCAGGCAGGAGGATTATGGAAAACTGAGCAATAGATGGAAATTGTAGATGGGGAGAAAACTTTACAAGGACAAAAATAACTTTATAATTAAAAATTATCTTATTATTTTGGATGTCTCTGACAACTTCTCAAGACACTCATGGTGCCTGAACACAGAACAAGGCTGTAGCTTAGCTGAAAGTACAGGATGTACTTGCCTCCATCAATGGAATAGTCTAGCAGCACTCCCTCCTTTCTGCAAGTTGGTCTGTGGCATGTTGTCATGTTGTTTTCACTCCCAATTCTCCCCCAGTACTGTAGAAACCTAAGAGTAAACACATGTTTACATCTGTTAAAAATCTGCACAAATCAAGAAGTTTGCTTTCTGTTAGCATGCAGTATTTTAAAGCAAGTGGCATTGATGTACAAAGTAGAATAAAGGTTTCCAAAACCATTGCCTAGTAATTCTCACAGGGACTTCATAAATCCTGCCCCTGGAAGAGACTAACCCCTTGCAATGGCACTGGCTGGGGACTGCTTTGCTAACAGTTCTCTGGGAGTTGTGGTGGAAAGGGAGCAGACACAGTGATGCACAGGAGACTGTGGTATCTCTCTTCTTTGTAGGACATGTGTTGCTGACTCCAGGATGTTGCTGGAGAAGGGGACCTGCTGCTTTACCTGGACATGGCAGATCATTTCCACTGTGCTAGAGTGAGCTTTCCTCTCTGTGACTCATCTGAAAGCATCAGTGCTCTGAGAATCATAATCTGATTAGTATCTACCCGAGATAGTGCTATGCTTGTGGTGGCCTAGGAATTCCCTGAGCTCCAAGCTATGTCATCTGCTGCTTTGTCAGGGTTTAACAGAGCCCACTGTTAAAATGACATGGAAACATGACCTACTTTGCCCCCCTCAGGTCCAGATCTTGAGTGACAGCCTCCCTCACAGTTGCACCTCCAAAGTACAGAGTTGTGTCTTCTGCAAGAATCCCACACTCAGTACAGGTATTTCCACCTTCCAAGGACATCCATAAATCTGGTTTAATTTCTTCATTGTCAAAGCGCTCTTTCAGGAAAGTCTGTAAGTAAGGTGGTTAACATAAAGCACAAGTAATTATGCTCTTAAGCTTTTCTGATGACTACAGCTTGTAACCTCTTGTTTTTCAGTAAGCTCTTGCATGATAAAGACAACTTTTCTACAGGTCTTGATCATTATAATCCTATCTGCAGGGGTGATTTAGATCATATAGTGATGACCTAAGGATGAAGAGTGAACTTTATCACAGCTTTTCTGGGCAATGTTATTTGCAAAGGAACAAACCCATACTTGGATACTGCAGTAACAGTTTTATTAAAAAATGATAAAGGGGCTGAAAATGGATTTGAGTATCTTGAGGCTGATAGGAATCAAAGCTGAATTTCCAGTGGGATTGATCTCGTCTCGCTCTCTATTGGCCAAACACAAGGCAAAATTCACCTTAAAACACGCAGTAAAATTACCTTCAGTGTTTGGGTCAGATAGCAGTTTGGACCTGAATACCCAGGATCACAGATGCATTGCTCATTCAGGCAGTCTCCATGACCTCTGCAGTTTTCCAGACACCCAGGGCCCAGGTAGAAGTTATCAATGGCCCACTGCATATCTGAGTATTTCTGGTAGAAACGAAACCTCACAGGACTAGATATAAAGGAATGAAGAAAAACAAACACATGCATGAAAAAAAACTTTGCTCAACTGAAAAAAGGTGAGTGAAACATGACATACTTGTGGCCATGCTATCCTCCAAGCCTCCACAAGTAATATCTGGCAGTATTTATTGAAACTCTTTTTATACATATCAATACCTTCTTCTTCACACATGTACTACCTACAGTACATTGATGGATTCCAGACACTGATGAAGCCAGAAAAAGCTATTCTGGCTTCTTAGAAGAGAACTTCAGTTTTGGTTATACTTCCTGAGCAGCTTACTCAAAGAATATATGAGGTTTTCATTTTGCAGAAAAAGACAAATGATTTGCATGTGTGGACTACTGCAGACAATACGGGTAACTTCTCCACTCAGTAAGGTCATAAATCTACTCTCTAATCGACCACAGCTGTCTGAACAGAGCAGAACATGCTGTACAGCAAACTGCTGGTTGTTCAGACCAAGAGTCATGGTCAATCTTGATTGATAGGAAATAAAATGATGCATACATTATGAAGATGAATGCTGTCAGTCTGCACTTTCCTTGAAAGAAAATGAATAGGCAGATGTACCCTGTGCTGAGTTTTCCAGAAGACTCTGAATCCAAGGCAAAATGAGTAGCACATTCCTACTTACTTGCCCACGAGGTTTTCAGGCAGTGAGTAGGTTACTCTTTTCCATCCTTTTGTGGGAAAGAAGACAGATGGCTGTGAAACACTTCCAGAACATTTTGGATCAGCTGGTAAACACTGAGGTACCAAGTAACTCCAGCTAACGCCAAAGTCAGTGGAATACTGCACATGGACCTGATTTTGGGCAAGCTTTTCCGAGGTTTTACAGCCAACAGAAACCTAATAAAGAAGAGACCATAAGTAAATTAGAATGAATTGTGGTGGTGGCTAGAGTTTAAAAAAAAATGGTTGAACCTGCAAACTGACTGCAGAAGTTTGCTTCAAATGATGGCAGTAACAATGCTTGCATGGCACCAGCCATCTGCAGATCTCATCAGTATTCCCAAGGCCGAGAACAGGCACCACATTCTGAGTTTTGTTTTTTTCTAGTCAGCTCACACCTATGTTTCCAGTTTTTGACACTTGTGCCTCATATCCCAGTACTCCCTAACTAACAAAGTTAAACTCATACAATTTAAGATTTTAATATTTCAGAGGAGCTTGATTATGTTTTACGGACTATCTTTATGGGAGAGATGTGCAAAGGGCTCTTACAACTACCATACACTGCTGTGTTATTTCTTTAATTTAGGTAAAGGAGTTTGGGTGCAGGTTTGATGTGAATGTATCATAACACAGGACTGGTGTGGATCACTTCAGAGATGCTTTTTCCTCACCAAGCAACTGTAACAAAATAGGCACCCTGTATATGTGTAATTACCCATATCACATGATGTTCATACAAGTGCTGTGCTGGAAGAGGAGACTGTGTCACCTCTGAGCACAGCCTGTGGTATTAAAGCTGATGAACATGAAGCAGGTGAGAAAAATGAGGATTGCCTAATAATAACACTTTTCCCTGCAGGGAATGGCCCATGCATAGACCTATACATCATCCTGCCTCCTGAATAACCTAGACCTGGAGCAAAATGTGTTTTCAAACAGTTGCATTGCAGATAGAGATTTTACCTTGAATTGCATAATCCAGCCTTCTGTAGGAGTCAGGTCATGGGTGACTGCATAAACCTCTCTGCCATCGTGGCTCCCACAGATCATGACACCATCAGGAGAATCACAAAACCTCTCAATTAAGCAATCATCATGGAATAACCAGTGTTCATTCACTTGAAAATAAATAGCAATACCAGGAACACACAATAACAATATAAATTAAAGAAAACAGGGAGTAGCATTAACCACTAAACGCGATTCATGGCTTTATTTTTCAGCCTATGTGAGAACTATTTAGTATTGCTCCTGAGAATGTCAGTACCTCATCTTTCCCATCTGGGCAACCTGTTTCAGTGTTTTGCCACTCTTGAAAAAATGTCTTCCTTATACCTATTCTAAATCTCCCCTCTTTTTGTTTAAAACCATTACCCCTTGTCCTGTCACAACAGACCTTGCTAAAACAATTGTCCCCATCTTTCCTTCAGGCTCTGTTTAAGTACTGAAAGGCCACAATAAGGTCTCCCTGAAGCCTTCTCTTCTCCAGGCTGAATGACTCCCAAATTTAGTAAAAAATTTACAAAAAGGTAGGAAACTTTCAGAGCTTTACAAAAAGTTAGGAACCAGATAGTTGGGTTAAGAAATCTGCTTAGAATAAGCTGGCACTTTTTAATGCTGTTTCCTTTCTTTGAAGAATCATTAAGGTTGGAAGAGACCTCTGAGATCAAGTCCAAAAAAGAAATTAATCTTTTAAGTAAATTCATGCAGAAAAAAAAGAAAAGTTACTTTACATCTTTTAGTTTCACATTTTGTGAACTAAAGCCCAAAGACAAGACCCCTATGGCCACAATGAGACAAAGATTCAGAGGCTCAGCTGGATTTGGAAACCACTGCACTGAGTTCTTGCTCTCTAACTCAGATCCACGTGAAACCTTTACCTGTAGTTTTGTCCTCCATGAGCATGTCAAAGGCGATCCTCCCGGTGGGCCCTGCGTCAGCAGGGGAGCGCTCGTGCTGCGGCAGGGGAGCGCTGCTGAAGGTGTCAAGCATCACTGTCCTCTGGTCAGCCGAGCCAGAGATCAGCACGTTGTCGATGGCCCAGTCGTTCTGGTCCAGGCCATCATGCTTAGGCTGCCACCAACGGAAGCGTGTCCCGATGCTTTTGGCATCATAGGGAAGGAGGATGTTCACAAAGCTGAAATAAGATGTGGAAATCAGTTGTAGGAGAACACAATGCCGTGTGCTGGGTACTTTGACCAAGTCCACTCTCATTATTTCCTAGAGTATGTGGAAGCCAGGAAAGGATGAAAATGCTGTGTGATCTAGCCTGTGTTCCCCTATGGGAAACTGCTGAAACAAAATCACTCCCAATGCCATTCCTGGGAGAGGGTCTCTGAGTGAGGTGTTAAGGGCCAGCAGCCAGGCTGTGTCATGGTTTGAGCAACCACATGTGCTCCAGGTATGCTTATGGGACCACATAGTCTAGGCTAGTAGGGTGTAACCACGAGGTCCTAATTAAGGGAAATGTTAAGAAGGACAATCTTGAAGTAAAATTCAGATTACTATTTTCAACCTGGAGTCATTCAGAAGATAGCAGTGTCCCAGTACAGTTTTCTTATGCCCATTACAACAGTAGATTATAGTACATTTAAATCCCCTGTCCAATTAAAGGGCTAGTGATTTCTTGATGTATTTAAAATACATAACAAATAATGGAACCCTCCCAGCCCCATTTTCTATGAGTGTTTTAAATTAGTCAGTCAGCTCATATCTATGCATGATTTGAATCTCACAAATATCTGAAAATAAGGCTTCAATGTGTCCATCCTTTTGATATCTGCAGAAATTCAGTTTCTCCTCTACACATCATTTTCTAACTAGTTTAAGCAATGACTTTCTGCACGTGTTGGTAGGAAACTAGATTGCAAATGGAAGTATCTTAAAGAACAGGATGGACACCATTACAGTACCTATTAATTTATCTTCCTGCCAATCTATCAGGCTGCTACAGACTCCTTACTAACCTTGTATTTCTGGCCTGGCAGCTGCACAAATGCTGATGCTTGAGCACATGTGCTAATTTTTGCAGGACCAGACAGGCTGAACTGTTAAAAGATCTAACATCCAAATGACAGCTGTAATATATCGTACAGGTTCTTATGAAACACTCAAGATCACATTACTTTAGTACAGGGAATTATTCAGGCAGAAGAAGGTATCTACAAACCCAGGCTTGCTGAACTGATCATAGAAAATTTCCATTAGAAGGCTCCAGGTGATTCCACCATTCACAGAATACTCCAGCAGTACTCCTTGGTTGCGGCTGTTAGGAGTTATCAGACATCCATACATGAAATAAAACTGAATGAATTCTGCACTGGTCAGGTTCAAATCCACTGTAACTAACATACGGCTGCAGCCCTTAAAAACAAGGAAAACACAGGTTAGCTGGTGTTGGCTGGCAAAACTTATGAGCATAAAAAGTATTAGACTATGCAGGCACTATCAATAAAAAACGTTGCAAAACTGTCAAAATTGTACAAATTATACTAATTATTACAAAGATAAAACTACAACAGAAGAATAGATGTTCCTCCCTGAGAACAGCATTTCAGTTACGTTCCATCTGAAAAATTCCTGTTGTGCATTTGTGCACATTGCTACCTGTACCTGCAGCTTTATAGCATTCAGTTTCAAGAATTGTATTCACCTTTCTTCTGAATACGAGTTACAAAAATCCATGCCTCCAATGTAAAACACAATGTTTTCCAGGCAGAATTAATGAATTACTGATTATGTGCTAACTTAATTTATGCAAACCATCAAATAGCAGAGCAATTTTAATATGTTTTCCCATAATCCCTTATATATTTCACATTGCTTAGCCTATTAGTGGTGCCTCCTTAGTACTACTGGAAGGAAGTGGAAATTTAAGGCTTCTGTTAGTTTATTTTAGAAAACTTGCATCAGTTTGAACCTAGTTAAAAATTTGCATGGAAGAGATCTATGAGCATGTTTTTTGCATGTTGCTAAATGCTCTTTTGTCATTTTTATAATCCCAAAGTTATCTGAAAGCAAACTGTAATTCAGCAGCAGTCTGTGTTATAAACCTACGCATGTAGTTAAACTAGGAAATTTTATGCTGAGCTTACTCTGAAAAAAAAATCTAACAATGAAATATCCGAATGAGGCAGCTACACAGGGATGTAGGACCAAGTGCAGGTTACACACAGGCAAATACCTAGTTATTAATTTACCTCTCTAGTCTGATCAGAAACCCCATCAAACTCTGATCTCTAGAAGTTATGTTATGAGGAGGCTATTATAAGTGAGTGGAGTTGAATGTCTACACACTTGAATTGTGCTTTAATCTATCAGATATGTCTCCATGGCTCCTTTCGAGAGGCACACACACTGTATCTCATTTTCGTGGCTGCAGCATAGCCAGGAACACAGCATCTGCTTTCCTGGAGTGTTTTTGGCTGGCCCTAGTCTGTAAGACCTGTCTGACTTTCACCTTCAGCTAGGCAAAGGCCATTTCTTTTCTGTATAAGTTCAATACATTACACCGATATTTTTTTAACACCTTGCTATTTATATAACTTTAAGTCAGTCCCATTTATAATGTCAAATGGAGTGAGCTGGACACACACCCCGCTGAAGTGAAGAGCCATCCCAGACGCTACTGCCCCGCAGACTGTGCTCAGTTTGCCTCCGTTCACTGTCAACCAGTTCTGGTTCGAGGGGGAGCGATTGAAGTTATCCTTCAGTTGTGTGGGAAGTTGAGTCTCTGGCTCGTCACAGTACAGCCCACCCCAGTGCTCATCACAGCTGCAGAGAACAAATGCAAAACACAGCTAACAATAGGTCTGCACAGAGGTTTGATCACTGCTGTGTTGTTATTCTACATTAAGGTGCCATCTTATCACAAGTATATGGGGCTTTCCAACATCTGCCACTCTTTGTAGTTAATCTGAAACAAAAACAACTTTGGGAAGGCTAGTGTTATGTATCGCTGAAGCTGCTAACACAGAGTACACTCCAACACAGAGTAAAATACATTGGACTTGGATAGATAAATCTAAGGAATGCATTAAGCCCAAGAATGTCCTGATAATGTTACATTTTAAGTAACTTTGTATATAATTTTAGTGGATGGGTACTTTCCTGTTGTTTCTTTATAGTCTCCCTTTTTTTTTCTCCTCTGAAAAATCTTATAATGTTTCAAAGACTGAATAACAGCATGGAAATGTGTTCTGCCACTAGGCAGACTTCACTAGGAGATCATGCCTTCGTAATTCTGTGCTGTCAGGATAGAGGACAACATAATAATATGTCTATTTTGCAAGGGACTATATTTCTAACAAACACAGTCACAGTGCTATTATACAACCATTCTCCCATTTGTGACTGGAAAAAACAATACATCCACCTGGAAGGTATTGCTCTGTCACCAGACAGACAAATCTGGGGAGATCTGGTTGTTGTTTGTTAGCTTTGCAGGGCTCTATGTGGGCTGTTATGCAAAATCTGGCCTCATGAAGAACTGGCACGTATCCTTCTGCTTAGGGGACATGTCCTGCTTCCAAGTCCAGGTCCTTTTCAGCTAGTGCCAGGATGAGGGCACAGGGACACAGTGTGAAACCCCTTGGGAATAAGGATGACATCTTCTTGGAAGCTCCAGGACTGTACATCCCTACAGGAATGTGTAAACTCAAGGGGTCCCTTTTCTCCTTACCTGGTGGGAGGAGAGCCAAGATGCAGCATAAGCAACAACAGAGGTGATGTATTTCCTCTAAGGAAAGGATCAGCAGCATTTCCTATGACATGTGAACAGGCAGAGGTCTGGCACAGCCAACCCCTGTTCCCAAGCAGTCCCAGTGCCCTGCTCAGTTTTATCAGCAAAATCCAGCTCCCTTTGAGAAACTGTATCAAAGTCTTTCCTGTAAGTTCATTAAAGTGATAGGAGGAGCGAAACACTACAGGGCTGGGCAGGACAGAGACCAAGTGGCACTTACACACAGTTGTCTTGTGTGCACTTCCCATGCCCACTGCACATGTCGATGCAGCCATCCCCAATGTAGACGTTATCGAGCGCCCACGTTTGCTGCTTGTCGAAAGGAGCAGGCTGATGCCAGCGGAAACGAGTTGCTTGAGATCTTTGGGAGAGAAAGAAAAACACAAAGGTAATATTTCTAGCCAACCTAATCCTTATTTTGACTGAAAGGAAATGCCAATCTTGAGGTTAGACTGCTCCTGGAAGATTTGTTCAGTATCAGCACAATTCAGGGCTGATTCCAGATGATGAGGAGGTCCCTGAAAAGCAGGGTGCCTGCATTTTGAGAGCAGGACAAAGCAGAGGTGCTTGGTGGCATGCTGAGAGTGTGAGAGGTGAGAAGGGAATTGCTAGTGAAAGCAAAGCAACTGGGCTGTGGTTGGTGCAGTGGTGATGAAGGTAGGAAGATGGTCATATGCCCAAAGGGAACCTCAACCAGTCATAACCACCTCCCCAGCACAAATCCAAACTGGAGGGATAGCTGGGAGCTGGATCAAGACAGAATCACCCAAATCCTCCAAGTTTAACCCTGAGCCTGAGGTTTATTGCTTCAGGTTAAGTCAACAAACTAACTCAGCTTTTTCTCTGTAAATTCTCACAAGCACCACTTAGGTAAGAGCAGCTCTAGGGAGTGGACTGGCTCCTAGGCAAGATGCTATCATTTATAAATCTACAGGGGATAGGTGAGAACGCCCATGCAGGGCTTGTGGTGTGACCCTAGTTTTGCAGTTTCCTCCTTCCCCTCCATCCAGAGTTTGGCTGAAAATGTTCAGAAATGATCTATGGTGTGATCCTGACTCTTTTCAGTAAATCATTTTCTTTTTGTTGATTAAAGAGCTCCCTATTCAAACACTTTGCTTTGATGTAGCTGTATGTGAATTAAATGGCTCAGCTCCCAAGATCTATGATGAAAACCTAGCTGAAACAGTCAGAGGACTCCCAATATCTATTCAGCTCATGCAGCAGTAGACACCTATATTTGAATAGCTGCGAGTAGGTGAATTTCTGTAACTTGTCAAAAATACCATTTAGAATTCAAGCTAGTCCATATTTTGCTGTACAGCACTAGATGGCAGCATTGAACTTTGGGTAGTCTGTTTTCTGGAGAAACTGAAAGAGAAATCACAATTATTGTAAACACCAAAACAAATAAAAAGCAAAAAAAAAATATTCAGTGTAAAAATAGACCTTTTATGGTAAGGTCAATGTAATTCTGTGAATGATTTCTTTATAAACATGTTATATGAGGTGAACAAAGAACTAGTTTACTGGGAAATCTACTGCTGTGCTCTCTAGCTGCTTATCAAACAGTATTTTGAAAAGAAATGGACAGAGCAATCTTTGCCTCTGTAGGGCATCAGACTTCTTCATTTGACATCTACTGCTCAAAAAACTTTTCAATCTTAAAATCACAGTTATTTATAAACCTGAGTTTATCTTGGGTGGCAGGTTCCTTTCAGGTCCAAATCCAATTGGTTTGGAACATCAACCCCAGTCCCTATTGATCATATTCAGCCCCAGAAAGCCCCTCCTGGACACAGATTTACAGACATTATACAAGAACAGTTAGGGTAATGGATTTTACAGACATAATGTAGTGAAGCAGTAGAAAAGAGGAAGCAGAGGACACCAGTGCTGGGAACAAGCCCGGAAAAGCACTACTGCTTGATGTGAAGCACTGCAGTGAAGACAGGGAAGAGTCTAGATGTCCCAGATAATTAGTAATAAAACATGGCCTTTTCCAGTATTACTTTCAAAATGTGTGGCATCAAAGCTGAGAGAGACACAAAGGATACAAGGAATGCACCGAAGAACAAGAAGCCTGAAAAGCACTACCTATAAAACACCAGCTCATAGCCAACAACAGCAAGCATCGGGTGCAGTGGGGATTCAGCCAGTCCAATTAGCCACCAAAATAACCAAGATTTAGTGAGGCTGATGCTAACATAAGACTCTTTAAAAAGTTCCCCCTATCTCTCCCCAGGACAAGGTGGACAGGAATTTCCTATCTTTAAATACATTAGTAAATGCACATAATAGCTTTGCAATTTTTATGCAGAGCAGGATGGGGCTTCATTTACTTATCTGTTGCTACATATATAGACCAAACAAAAAGGGCAAGGTACAATTATTTTAACAGTATAATGTAGCATGACTCAACACACAGTTAAGCATATGGATTTACTCTGCAGAAAAGTAGAAGGAGATACCTAGTATAGGGAGGCAGAGGCAAAGTAACCCGGGTCCACTTGTTGAAAGTGTCGGAAATGAGAATCCTCTGGAGATGGTACTTGTTGCATTCCACATTAGTGGGAAGACAGTCTCTCAAAATTGGGTGCCAGGTCAGCCCAAGATCCACTGAGTACTCTAGTTCAATAGCTAAGGGTGGAAAGATAGTTACTTAATTTAGAGACTTGCATCCTTAGGTCTACAATAAGCTGGCAATCCCAGACAGTGTTAGTCACGAGTCTATGCTGACACAACAGCCATTGAAAAACGTTCAAACCCTTGTGTCAGAAGCACAAAGCTACCCTCTTTGGTGGCAGTGCTGGAGGATATGTTAACTGTTGGTGAGCAGGTAGAGCTCTGGAGAAGGCTGCAGTACCTCTCCGCATCTGCCACCTAGCTCAAGGGACCACAGGTGCAAAGACAAAGTCCTGTGTCCAGTTGCCAGCATTCAGTCAAGTCAATTTGTGCAGCTGCAGTGTGTAAGCAAGTGATGTGACAGCATCATGACCAGCAAATTTTTTTTGTTTGTTTTTCAGGCTGAAAGATGAGATTTAGCTGGATGCAACTGTGACAACCTTTTTGGCTCTGTCACAAGTTGGTTTAGTCACTCCTCCACTCCCTTACAAATCAGATCATTTCATTATCCAGCATAAGCAATTTTAAACTGAGTTTGTTAGTCAGTGAGCTTGTTTTTGCTCAAACACAGTCTAGCCACATTAAACTAATGTATTCATTTTTCAGCAATAATCAGCAATTTCATTGTTTTGATGTTTAAGGCTTATAAACTTTTATTATGAAAAATAAAGGTTAGTCAAGCTCACTAAATTCTTCAAGTTAAACTTTTATGCAGCCATTAAGAAACAAATAATAACATGCACAGAACTGTAACTTGAAGTAAGTGTTCCAGCTGCCAGACATTCTAGCTGTGTAGAACTTGAAGCGTGGCTGTAGTGACAGGGGTGATAAATCTGCCACCTTTTTTGATTACTGTAGACCTATTCTTCTACCCTCATGCACACAGAATGACCCTTAATCACCCAATCAGTCCTACTTGATGTCTAAGCACAGAAGACAGTGCTACAGAAACACAAGGACAAGTGGATAAAAACAAGGGTAAGTGAGTTTTTAGTGTTAAATCTCCATCACTAAAATGAAACAATTTGCTCATCATGACTGGAAGGATGATTAAGTAGTGTCCTGCCTAATTTAATACCAAGTTTACAAATAAGGATTCAAAAGCTAAGACCACCTATTTCTTGTGCATATTAAAATTCACGTAATGAACCAATTTTTAATTTCCACGTGATATATAGTGAATGTAGAGCATCTTTTTATTTATATATGTATGTATGTATATGCTTATATACACATATAAATGCATACTCTACACTCAATACACATTATAAGGAAGAAAGCAGGCTAGGTAATTAAAAATGTCATCATTATATGTATATGTATAAATACACACATATATGCATAAATCTATGCACACATTCATACACATATACATACATATATACACATGTTTACTATTGCATATGGATGAGGCACATTTTTGCAATTGATGCTGAATTAGCCTGTGTCAGATGTGTGCTGATAGAAATGATTTCTTAGTTAAACAGGTGCAAGTGCAATCTGAGCTGAGAGTGACTTCACCAAAAAGGCAAAACCACAAATCACAAAACATATGCTGAGAACACTCAGCTGCTTATTATTAGAACCACAAGATCACCCAAGCAGTGGACACTATATCCTGGTAACTGGGTTTGAGCAAGACAGCTGTTAACCTTATTCATAAATGAACCGAACTGCAACTTAAGTGCTCAGAGGGAATAATATATTTTGGTTTATCTTAGGCTTCAGACACCTAGAACAAAGCAGCTGATATCACAATTCCAAAGAGAAACATGCAGTTTTCTTTTGTTTCCCGGTTCTTGTTACAATGAATAATGGAATGAGAAAACAAGTGAACTTTCCTGCACAGGAAAGGAAGAGGAAGGGCAGGAATTACTTAGAAGTCATTACCATAACAGGAGTCAGTGACAGAGCAGGATGCTGCAAAATCTATTTGCAAGAAAGAGTCTTCATTGACAACAATGTCAGTGGTGACAACATAGCGGGTGCTAGCTTTCTCAATGAACACCAGAGCATCCCCACTAGAGCCACAGACAGGCATCTTTGTTCCACCAGGATGGAGCAGCCACTTTCTACTATCCAGTGTGGTAAAATCATCTTCTAATACTGTATTGCCAGAGATGTTTCCTCCAATAAGAATCTGAAACATTAGGAAAGGAATTGTTACTGAAGAGAAAAAATATCTAGAAGTCGTGAAAAACACACATGTGACATAGCATCCTGGAGGAGAAAGAGATAAATCCATCTGTGCATATATATTCTATTGGTCAAAAATGGACAAGCTTACTTTTAAAGAGTTTTGAAAAAAACTAATAAACATTTTAGCAAGTTGAACTTAGAGCACAAGCCACTTTTGTGGGGTTTCTTGAGATTTTTACCAAGTCATACAAAGCAATATAATAATATTCATAGATGCAAATCCCAAATATGAAACAAAACTTTGTCCTCAAAAATATAAGAGGGGTATAGATTGACATTTTTCTGTATTAATTTTTCTATTACATTCTACCAAGCCAATTACATATTTGGATAGATTTTAAACGAAGGTTTTTAAAGTTTGAACTTAAACTTGCATGTTGCATATTAAGGCCTTCTTCAATAGGAACCTGAGGCTCTACCCATGTATAAAAGACATTCTTAGTTCCAAGATGGGCATTCAGTACCTCATGTGCATTAAACCCACAGGATTAACAAACAGTGCTTGTGCTCTATTACGAAGATTATTATAATTCTACGATATCTTTATACAGAGCATTTTTGCTTAGGCAAACAGCCTACAGTTAAAAAAACCCCAATAACCCAGAGGACTCCTTACCTGGTCAATGACCCAGGGGCTGTAGAAATGCCCGTTTTCCGATGGCTGCCACCAGCGCAGGCGAGTGGAGCTGGAACGGGCCTTCAAGGGAATTACCAGGGCAATGTATCGTCCCACGTTGCTGGAGTTACTGAAGAGGAACTCCTGGAGAAGGCTCCACGTGAGGCCCCCATTGAGCGAATACTGCAGCAGCACAGGCTGGCTCCTGGGGTCTGGCACGCCCTTGCCACATCCCAGTCTCATGAAGAACTGCACAAATCTAACAGGGGAAGCAATTACTGGAAAGCTTTCTTTTCTGAAACATCCTAGATAACCAGCTAGAGAGACTTGGAATTTGTCTATTGACTAGCCCCATGATTTCTTGCCATAAGAGTCAGCTTTAGGAGATCTTATGATTTCCTTTTCAAAGTCTCCAGAATATAAGTTGACAGCCAGGTGGGATGACAAAACGTCATTTGCCTGTGTGGTAGTTTGCCAAGCAGAAGAGGCTGAACAAAGCCAGTCCATTTATGTTTTGAGCTTTTGTCTGCATAGCAGATGGTGTTGCAAATATCAGAAACATAATCCTGGGTGAAATTTTTATCCCTGTAGCCCTTGAGTACAGATTTAAGTGGCAGAAAAGCAACGGTGCCCTAAGTAGATCACAATTTGCTATGAATTTGCTGAAATGCTTAAATTCAAAATAAGCATCCTGGTTTTCCATTGGCATAAACTAGAGAAAGTCTGGACAGGAGAACAAAGCATGTTTCACTTTCAGGAATCATTTTGTCCACTTATTCAGTCTGGGAAATTTGTCTAAATCACAGTACTTAAATGTGCTGGTTTCCCTGAGGCTGGCCCAAGGCACCCAGGGACACCAGCGCTTTCAGCCCCTATTTAATTAGCTTCTCCAAAGCAGCACAATAGACTTATACCAAACTGTGAAATTCTTCCCCTTAGCTGATGCTCATAAATAGCTCTACTACGCACTTGAAGTGGAGGAAAGCACTGCTGTAATGATATTTACCTACTGGACTTGCAGGGATATTACAAGCATCCATTCCTGTTTGCACAGCTTTAGAGTGTTGCATCAGTTCTAATTATTATTGCATTAGTACTGCCCGGTTCCTGGTTAAATGAAATGGTGCAAGAGAAGTTTTGCATCAAAAGTCTTGATCTGGTTGTATCTGTAGGTAGATCTACTGGGAGTGGAGGCTGCAGAGGTGCTGGGCAGACAAAGCTTCAATAAAACACCAGACCTGCAAGTCTATGAATTCTAGTCCTCACCGTGACTCACGTTTTCTCTTGCTACTGTACATAACTTCTTTCACTATAGATTACATCCACCTCCATGCCCCAGACATAACATACTGCTTGAGCTGTAAAGGAGCACTGGGGACCAGTCATGGATCAACATATCAACTGTAACGAATTGGATTCATTGCTGGCAAGTCTTTGTGCCTCCTTAGATTTACTCTGACATTCGCCACATAATTCAAAGGAAATAAACCTAGGTGACCTCGTCTCTGTTGGATCTGCTCTCTGGGGATTGTTATTCTTTTATCTGTATTTTTGCTTATGTACTAGTAACCCACTCAAATATAGGTTACATAACATCTAGCAGATAAAAAAGCAATTTTAAACATCTCTCTTCTTATGCCACAGAGACTTTGCAAAGGTGTTGCTTATTTTGAAATGGAAAAGCAAAGTTTTCGTGTAGATCTTGTAACACTAAAATGTGTGGATATTCTTCCAGTAATTCAGAATTGAAAGAATTGAAAGGTGTTTGACCAGTTGTGATACCTAAAATATTCTGTCCCTACTGATACTTCATGCTGTGCCATTTCAGCTATTGGTATCACCATGATGGAGCTACACTCTCCCCTGTGCTAAATTCTTTAGAATATAGATATATGGATTGGAGAGTCCACTTGATTTCAATCCCCAAGTGCTTTGTGTGTCTTGAAGCACTGAGAGACACCACTGCTCACCTATGTACTTCAGGGGATCTCCTCATAAGAAAAGGTGAAGTTTTAATGTGACTACTAAGTCTAGTACCCTTAAAAATATCTGTTAGAAATGCTGGTTCTCATCATTCCTGGCACAAACTAAAACCTCTCCCCATGTCCTGTGCAGAACGTGGCATGTCTGTGTCACAGCCAGATCTGTTGTGCTGATAATCAGCCTGGAAATTAAGAAAATCCCACTGCAATTACTTTAGGTTGCTAAAGAGCAGCCCCCAGCAATGCCATTGTAGTCTGCCTTGTTGTTCAGAACACACAGTTATTTGTTGATAACTGTTATTTTCCATAAGCATATACAAGAAATTAAACATAGTGCTTTGTTTTCCTTTTACTAAGACAGAAGTGATTTATCTCCATATAACACCTTGAGGTCAATATATGCAAATCCAGCTACAGACTCTCATGGGTAAGAGATAAATGACAGTTCTTTGAACATGAGCAATAAGGAAAACATGTCATTTAGTCTAATGGAGCAACTTACAAGATCTCCTGTATCTTTTGTTAAAAACATCTTCTCATTTCAGAACCATCTAGGAAATAAAATTAGTGCAGAGAATTGATGTTTGTGTTTGCCAGGTTCTGAAAAAAGTTTGCTGTGAGGAATCTTGCAAATGCAGTACAGGGATCTTTACTATTACACCTCACTGGGGGTTAGCTGACTGTTGATCTAAAAAATGTAACAGCTAGAAATTGAACATCTTTATTGACCATAAGGCTATGCAATTAAACCATTATTTGAAGCTTCAGTGCTAATGAAGACAAGTTAAAGAGAGATAAAGTGCCTGTCAAAGTGTTTCCCACAGAACATTAGAGAGAAGTGAGGTGTTTACAAGACGGCAGTGGAAAAAAAGTCTTAGAGAAAATTCAATCTCTCCAAAGTAACAATATAAGGATATAAGCTAAGATACTGAATAAATTAGAAAACAATGCCTAATTGTTAGCACGCACACAACTAAGATGTAGTTTAATTTGTATAGTATAAATTATTTTAATATGGCTTGCTTAGCATGTCTCATTCATCACTTTCTCTGCAGGCTATAACGATACAACATTGGACACTTTTAAGATTCTGCTGGACAGGTTGCTGGGTCTTGTTACCTAGGCTACTTTTGCCAAGAAAGGTTGGACCAGATGATCCTTAGGGTCTCTTCCAACCTGGTACTCTAGGAGTCTATGATTCCATGAACATAATTTCTAAATGCACTGAGAAGATTTGGTTTTCAGTTGATGCACTCAGTGGAGGTGGTGACAGCTTGATGAGAATTTCTCAGTGAATTAATGGAAACAAATGTGCACAATAAGAAGAAAATAAGCTTCAGAAATGAAAGAATGATGAATGTAAGAGTTATACTAGCAGCAGATACTCCTGTTTCAGCAATGGCTCATAATACACTAAACAGTTAAACAAGCAGAGCGTGTGACATCCAATTTCTCATGTTAAGCATTTAAGAAATAAAAACTTGCATGAACTACTGAAGGTCTGGCATCAGATCCTGGAGTTCTTATGTAAGGAAAAAAGTAACCTTTAGATGGCTAATACCATTAAAGTTCAAGTTAAATTTAATTTAAAATGGTAACAGTAGTTAAAATGGAATATTTGCTGGACTAAGTACCACGGCAGTATCGCATATGTATTATTCTTCAGTATAGCATTTCTTCAGTAAAATCCTGAAAGAACTTCTAAATTGTGTTACCTGGCTTGTGACAAATCTAGGTCTCGAGTCATCAGCATACGTAAGCCTTCTTCATTAAAGAAAAGGTTGTTTCCTCCAGACATGATACCACATTTCCTTGATGGCTTCCCACCACTCACAAGCAGGAATCTATCTGACTCCAGCTGACCTGAATACACAGTAAATACATATTTATGATTTACTCTGAAGTGTTCCTACTGCAAGAGTACTATTTTCAGAGGAAGAGAGCTACACTAAACATCGCATGCAGAGTGAAGAAACGCTCAGTGTTTCCAGTGCAATGCATTCTAGAAAACTGCCACACATCAAACCAAAATAAACCCAGAAGTTCGAAATCTGTGATGTTAGTCTCCAGTTACTCACAAGGCTTTCCACTTTTATTCATGTTTCTTGAGATAACAACAGAGTACCCAGGTCTGTAAAGAAACTTTGGGTACCATGTGGTGGCATGCAAGCATGGGCTGGCAAAATTTAGAATTAAAACAGCAGCACCTATGAAGGATGAATTTGGTTCACAGGTGCTGCTTTATTCAAAATGTGCTCTTCTTGCCATGCTTGCTAGTAGGGAATCCTGGAGGTGGCTTTAGCATTTTGTGTGGATGCTGTGTGCCTAGGCATGCCCGAGGCTTTGTTTCCTCGTGCCATCGCTCTCCTGGGGTCTGCCCTGGGGTGGCCCTCACCACTGGGTGTATGATCTGCTCTGAAACCATGTTTGCCTCTGAGATTTCCTGTGTAGGAATTTCCTGTGAGTATTTGCCTCGTTTGCACACATTCTGTCTGTGCTAAAGTCAAACTACCACCAAACTATCATTTTCTTATAAAATTACTTTCTACACGTAGAGTCTCCGGAAATTCTGTTTCGGTGACGATTTTGGATTCCAGCATTAACAACTTCAAGATTCAGACACTCCAAACTAGACAACCAACAGACATACATTAACAAGTCATGCTTGAGAATGACATCTAAACAGTGTAAGTCATATTCAGAAGCATGCAGGGGTGAGGAAAACACTGCTGTTTTATCCACTGAGCACTGGGTTCCACTAAGATGGACAGGCAGAATTCAGACACTACCACCCTTTCCCCCCATAAAAGAGATACCTTCAAAATCATCCTTAAGAAAGTCAGAGTTCTTGGTACTTATTTTGCAGGTTGGCCCAGAGTAGCCAGGGTCACAGATACATTTTGTGCCATTGATACAGCTGCCGTGCCCATTGCACATCTCGTCACACTGCGGGCCGATGTACACATTGTCAATGGCCCAAGTCACTGGCTGGGATCCAGCAGGGTAAAATCCTTGGTACCATCTGAACCTTGCCAACCTGAAAAAGGCATAAAGTGTACTTACTTTAAATAATAGCTCCATCTTTTTTTGTATTCCATGTATATACCATACATGCATATATATATATATAATATTCTGTCAGAACTGCCTTGATAAACAGCTTTATTCTAGCAACTGACTGCTATACCTAATTCCTTCAGTACCTCATGCATCTTTATGTTGACATTCAACCCAAGTACTGACAGAAATAAAAATAACATTATTTATTAGCTGTAATAACAAAACTGAATGATGGAGTTGAAAATGGGGATGTGAAATCTAACCACTCTTCTCTCCTCCATTGTTGGTGAGGAGGATGAATGTTCATGGTCTTACAATTTCCTTCTGCTTTGATGTCTGGGTCAGAGCAGGCCACTTTCACCCTTCCCTGGAAAGTAAAATCCTACTTCATGTTGCTGCCTTGACCCCAGGGAGACCACCTGTGGAGCTGGGGTGACAGGATCTCATCTTCAATTATGCAGAAAGAAAACATGATCTGCCGTGTCACTAGGTATTCAGCTTTCTTTCAAGCAGCTCCTTCTTAAGCCAGATTGATATTGCAAGTTGTTAATTTAAACTCTCTTCTCCTTTGATGCTGTCCTGTCATTTTTAATTCACCTCCTAAGTGCTACTTGCATCAGTGCTGCCCATAAAGAGGAACAGACTAGGAGAAGCAGGGAAAACAAACTGAGATGGCGAAAAACACTTGAGAGAGTAATTTCATTCCCAGTTGAGAAAACATTTCAAAGGAGGAAGGAAACTAGAAGAATGAGAAGGGAAAAGCACTTAATTGGCTTGTGTATTTAATGTGTCTTGTTAGAGATATCTAAATGCAGCAGGTGAATCAATAGCACAGATAATTTACAAGGGGTTTTTTGGTCTTAATTCTACACTGAATTAGAATCAAGTTTATACTAGCTCACATTTTACTGCATTTTCTAACAAACCTCAAATTTCATGCAAGATTATCCTTGATTAACTCAAATGGCCAAGGCACTGCAGTGAGGAACATTCAAAGTGCTTTAAGGATAGTCACTTTTGCATCAATCTTACCATGCAGCCCACTTCCATAAAGTCACCAATTAGACATCTACAGAACTGTGGCGATATTCTACAATGGCATTATGCACAACATCATTTTAAGAATCACCGGAACAGTAACATTCAGGACAAAAAGTGGAGGAAAATTGGTCATCTGCTCTGCTCTAGCACTGCAGTTCTTACACACACTGTTGTGCTGGGAGAGTTTTTTGGATGAGAAACAGAAATAAGAACAGCCCAACAAGCAGCTGAGCAGGAATAGGAGCAGGATACTTACCCACAGAGGTGTAGTTTTCCAAAGTGAATGACCTCCCTTCTCCAGCCCTGGGTGGTGCCTGAGTAGTAAGTGCTACTTGGGTGATGCTCAGTGGAGCACAGGGAGCTGAGGTGGCTGCTGCTGCTGTAGCACAAGGGGAGCAGCAGGTGCCACGTTGCCCCCAGATCTCGTGAGAACTCCAGCTTTACTGGGTCAGCAGAGGAGCTATCAGTGGTGCAGCCGATATTGATCTGGGGGCCAAGACATGAAATGCAGAAGATGACATAGGGCAAGCTGTGGGACTCCTGAGCACTCTTCATTTTAGTCAGCCTCTCCTATTTGGTACAGCATTTATTTAGTCCAGGAAAGCGTTGATTTGGGAACGCATTTAACAACTGGGATTAACTCAGGACATGCAGGGAAACATGAACTCTGGCACATTGCCCTGCCTGTCCATGGGCATATGACACTCTGGCTTATCAAAAAAAAAGAGAAAACCATCAAGTTAAACAAAAACCCAAAGGAAAGCTGCTAACGTTGCTGGATCAAATGCATCAACTCTTGCAGTCCTCTGTCAAGTACTGAAGTAGTCACAGCACCACAACAAGCACACTTTTAAACTCAGAAATACAAAGCCTGTACTAAAACTATGAAACAGTTTGGATTTTTTACATATCTTCGTAATAGTAGGTAAGTATCTTTCTAACACGCTGCTCCGTAATGAAAATCTATTTATTTCTAAACCCCAGAAATACTTAGAACTGTACATAAAGGTTGAAAATATATCCTACATCAATTTTCCTTCATCACTCTTCAGTGCACATGAGTCCCATCAACCTACATTTGACTTGAAGGGTTGTCTACTCAGCTGGAAGCTTAGAGAGATGCTTGACCCAATACATGTTTTGGCTCTTGGGACACAGAGAGAAACTACTGCATTATGCATAAACTTCTTCATTTATACTAATGTCCTCAAAAACGTGAGCTGAAAACAATGTTCTTACCACATATGGAAGTAAGCTTGCAGATTTTATGAGGTTAATGCTCTAAAGACTTATGAATATCTTAAAGTGACCTCAAACATTTTTTGTTCTACAGGCTGTAATCTATATTTTAAAACAATAAATGGTTGCATTCAATAATTTATGAATGAGTTGCATGACAAACTAAAGTCTGCATGAGAACACAGCTAAACCTAGTTTTCTTGGAAAACCCTTAGTATCATTTTAGTAATTGTTTATAAACATCTCTCATTTGCTGTTTAATGCTACAGCATGCTAGGCCTTTGTTAAGAACACCCTGGTAACTGTGGCATGGCAATTTACATGAAAGATTCATTTGCAATTTCTTAATGACAATATAATGAGCCCTTGAAGTAATACATACTAGGCTAAAGGGTTACTCCCACAAGCAGCTGCCCTAGCTAATCCACAGTTTAAATTTCAGGATAAACCAGAAACACGGTACAGGTTTAGACTTGGTGTTGTTATGGTTGTACCTGTTTCCACTGATTACATGACAAGCACAACAAATATGCTCTTATTCATGAGTTTTAGATAACTCCCTATGATGGGATGAATTCCAGCTATCACGGCTAAAGACACCTTCTTCTAGAGCATCTATAAAAGCATGCACAGAAGCAAAAGGAAAGCAGGAACTTGGCTCTTTGAGAAAGTGCAGTTGAGTGAGCAGGTAGGAAAACATTAATTCCTTGTGTCACAGGTGTAGTCATGACTCTCACTGGGTCAGCTTGTGGAAATGCTGCACACTTATCCTGAGCAGGCTAGGAAGTGGCAATCTGGATCCTCATTATATTTTGCTCACCATCCTGTCTGCCAGTGGTGACTCTCCAACTTCTAAGACGTGGACTTTAATGTTATCAGTGAAAGCATATAGACATAGACAAAGCAGTAATTTAGGCAAGAGAGTAGATGACCCTGAGGCAGAAAGTTCCCTTATCTCTGTATTAAAAGCTTCTTGATACATCCACATGAGATTAAGTAACATCAAAGCAATTACAGAAGAAATCAGGCAGGCTTCTCTACTATGCAATCATAACAGCTGGACAAATACACCAAAGAGCAGAACTCTCCAAGCAAAAGGCAAAAAAACCTTTCTGAGGATAAGTACCTCAAACTGGATTATAGTATTTTCATTTACAGTCAGGTCCCTTGTTGTAATGGAGTGTTCTCCAACTTCATTTGAAACAAATACCATAGCTGAATCTTCTTCCCTATAAAAAAAGAACAGGATTCCTTTAGATCCAGTTTATTACACAGTCACTTCATTCTAATTTGTTGCTGAGAGATGCTTACGGAGCTCCTTTAGATGAATATGGGCAATAAAGCCCAATGTTGCCACCAGGATAGAAAAACCAGTTGTCCTCTTTGGGACCAAAGTCAAATGTATCCAAAAGGATCATGGGATTCTTTAGGTTATTTCCATCAATAATGAAGTCATCAATAATCCAGATTTCTTCTTTTTTGCCTACAAAGAAAAGTGGAACATTCCTATTAAGACCTAATACTACTATTAATAGAGAGCAGAACAGTAGCCAGTATGTATGGAATATATGGAAAAAAGGGTGGCTTCACTATTTTCATTTACCATGAAAATAGTCCCTATATTCTTCTGCAGCATGACCCTACAGAATTAACTTTTATTCCTCTAAAATTTGCAGAAGTCCCTTCAGAAGAATGAACTGGAATCTTAGGACCAGATTAAAATTTGCTTTTTGTGTTAGAGATGTGCTAGGCATTTGTCTGCATGGAATAAACCATTGCTGTATCACTGTGTCTAAATGATTGTTGGAATACTTCAGAGCCCTTAATGTCAACTCCTGCTAAGAGATGTGCTCAGAGTAACAGAGAGCAGAGGAGAGCTTTCTTCAGCTGCACATCTCCTGTAATCAGGAGGAATGATGCTTTTCTCTTGTGGCTTTCTACAGTCCTTTACAATTTAATCAAAATATTAACTGCTTACTACATACTCTTTCTAAATGGCTTTTAATGCCTAGTTAATTCTAAGCAAGGTAGGCCCAGTTCCCATTTACACCTGGGACACTTCCGTGTAATTGGAGCATTCTTAGGGGGCCTCAGTATAAATGAGAATCAAGTTCATTAAAACTAATGAGAAGATCCTGAGTGAAGTTAACTTCATCAGCGTTGCTTGATGTCCCGGTCCCTCCAGGACCAAAGCTGATAGTCTTCTGCACACAGTCCAGGGCTATTAGGTTAAGGTACTTTCACTGTAAAGCACACAGCAGCTTTATAGAACAGTAAACAAAATCTAGTGATAAATTTTAATTGAAGGAGATAAAATGTAAGAAAACATGATGTAAGAGTCTCTATTATTGTTGAGTTCAAATATCTAGCCTCTTACTGATGCTGAGCTGTGCAGGTGTGGACCTGGCATTCCATGGATATCTCTTCCTTACCATTGTTGTAAGGTTGCCAGAGCCTGAACCGCGTTGCGTTGCTTTGGGCTGCATAGGGCAAGGGAACATTAATAAAGAGGACGTCTGTAGTCTGTGTGAAGTAAAACTCATCTATCAGGTGCCAAGTGATGCCGCCGTTGACAGAATATTGCAGCAGGATGGAATGAGACCTCTCAGGGGTGCCTGGAGCAGAGAGAACATGCATTTATGTTCATTAGAATCCAGTTTTAAGAAGAACACTTCTTCAAGTGTAAATACAATTAGGTTACTCTGACATCTATTACAGAGTGTGGGCTTCCTTTAACAACTCTTGGGGTGTTATATATGTACTGTACATACACATCTTCCCCTGCTTTCCCTTACTTGTCTGTCTGCAAAATGCTAAGCAATTAGGGGCTAAATATACATTGCTGTTCATTATGTGTGGTCACAGTTAATTACACAAATGAGAAGCTGTTATATTTTTTATATTAGGACAAACCAGCTCCTTCTACCACAGACATTTTCAGCAATTCAATATTTATTTGCTTGTTTCTTCCAGGCACTAGACATTATCATCATCATCTAGCACTCACAGGTAAAGATTCAGTCCTTATTCTCATAAATTTATAGTCTATGGCTCCAACTGCAGACACTGATATGAGCATATTCAGGCTCTGAAATCATATAACTGATAGAAAATTCTCTTGAGCTATTTTATTTCTCTTTTGCTCAAAGACTGTATGAGCTGTGCTGTTTTTGACACCAGCACATTTTACTGTTTCCTTAGGAACTCCACAGCCAGCCATGGAGGTTGGTAGCAAGGTAGGGATGATACAGAATCTCAAACAAGTACCATAAACTGATGATCATGTACACTCAAGTTGAAAATGTATATCCATATTCTTTCCTGTCATGCTACTATGTATAAGTAAAGCTAGAGAAGTGACAGGAAATCAACAGTGATCTTACCTTTGGCAATAAATTTAAATGAAAACTGGATGTACACAGTATTAGTGCAATCTAGATCTCTTGAAACAAGCATTCTCAGTCCTTCCTGCAAATACAGAATAGTGTGAATCTCAGTTCCCATTAGCAAGGGAATCAAACAAATGGGAAGAAACAACAAAAGAATTACTTTCTCTTTTAACTCTATCAGTTTTTATTTTTTTTTTTTTCAATGTAAGTAGTCTCTGACCCCTTTAAAAATGAGAGCTGTTCCAGACTTGATGGTGTCACCGTTCAGGTTTCCCCTCTCAGCTCCGTAGACCTCAGGCCAAAGGTCTGGATGCAAGTTACCATTGAAATCATCCTTCAGGACAGATGGCAGAGGAACAACAGGGACACAGTAGGGACCACCAAAGCCTCTGTCACACCTAGCAACAAATTGGGAGGAAAAGGTGTTATCCACCTGGCCTAGATGAAACACAACATCCTTTCCATGAAGCAGGTTGAGCAGGTTACTACTTACACACAACGACCTGCATCACAAATGCCGTGGCCTGAACACATCCAGGGGCACCCTGTAGCCAGGACCACGTTATCAATAGCCCAAGAATCAACACCAGAAGCATAGTTGTACTGAATCCATCTGAACCGTGTTCTTGGAGAGCTAGAAAAAAAGAGTGAATGTATTTCAGGCTTCAAAGTGTCTGCTCCAAAAAGTGCTAAACAATAAAGAAAATCCCATAGACTTCAGCAGAAGAAAAGCATATTAATAAGCATGATCATATTCCAGTTGAAGCTGGAAGTTTCAATTTCTTAGGTTAGTTTTTAGGCAAAAATTCCAGCAGATTCTAAAAGAAGGTGCCCAAAGTGAAAACCAAGAAAGAACATTGCTGCATCTCTGGCTGATCAGCAAGATGGTTTAGCATTCTTGGTGTCACAGATTACAGGCAAGACTTAAGAATTCACTCATCTGAAGTTGTTGCTTTGTTAAGTTCCTGCAGTTCACATCATATCTGATGAAATATTTTGAAGGGAAATTTAGAATTCTGATGGCGTGACAACACACATTTAATAATTTAGAAGACATGCAGGAAATTCCCAAGCTGGAGGATGTTTGCTTAAATTAGATCAGCAAAATCTGTATCACGCTAAACAGTCAGAAGAGCAGTGCTCACTTGGTTGAGGGTGGGAGGTAGACAGTAATTCTCTTCCAATTTTGGAATCTTTCTGAAGTGTAGGTGGAGCTCTCAGTGTAGTGCTGACAGCCAATGGTTGGAGGGACACACTCTTCTGTCACCAGGTGCCAGTCTCTCCCATTGTTTAAAGAATACTGCAGGTGAATACTGTGGGAATTGCTGTATGGCTTGCTGCAGCCCATGCTCAGCTCAAATTGCAAGAAAGTGGAGGCTGAGACATGGAAGTCCCAAGTCTCAGCATAACGAGGTTTTCCTAAGAAAGGAGAGAAAAGCAGCAAAAATAAACACACCTTATGCATATGGTTTCAGTAGTGTCATTCAAATTTGTTACCTATATTTTAGCTTTTGTTTCAGCCTTCTCTTCCCTGCAGATTGCTATATACCTTAATTTGTCTATATGACCCATCTTGTAAAAACCTGACCCATAAGTAATTTATAAAATAGACTCAAATCAATGCAGCAATGTTTGGTGACACATACCAATGTTTTCAGTGAACATCAGAGCTGTATCCATAGACAGGCAGTCGATGTCAACTTGACCTCCTTGTATTCTGTACCAGCTTGCTTGCAAATCCACAGTTCCATCAAATTTATCCTGGAACCCAGTCTGAGAGCTGTCATTCATCCCTATAAGGACATCATCCAAAGCCCACTGAGCTGAATGCTTCCCTACAAAAGGCAGAAGGGGCAGGTTAGTGGAGTGTCTGTAAGTTATTTTTATGTTCATATCCTGTGCTTATCCAGTGAGCAGTGCTCACATAAACCAAGCACTGTTAAACAAGACTAAAACACTGCTCAAGGATGAATCTGGACTCTAGAATATGTTTCTAAAAACACAGGTATTTCCCTCTTCATTTCTGAAGCTTCAGTGCCTTTGTCATCAGACACTATCCCTGTGCTTAAATGAGACACTCCCTCAGCTCCTAGATTGGGGATTTCCAAATGAATTGGCTTCTTAAATAAATCACGTCCCTCTTGCCTTGTCTACTCTCTTGCCTAGTGAGGTCAATTAACTGTAGCACTTACATTGTAAGAAAATGTACAAGTGAAAAACAGCAATCAAAGTGATAAATGATATCCAAGAAGCTGCATACCCTAATTATCTGAATGTAAGATGCGTGCTTTTCTCCCCAGGGAGCTGCTACTAAAATGTACTTTGCAATGTTGTGAGTATCACTGAATATGTGAGTTCTTAGGATGGCATTGCATTGCTTACCATGCTGTGGCTGCCACCAGCGGAAAGCGGTGGCAGGGGTTTTGGCCTCCCGAGGTAAGTCTATGGAAACAACCTGGGGTTCCAGGTATGACATGAAGTCCAGCTCTCGCAGCAAATGCCAGGTGATCCCGTTGTCATTGGTGTACTGAACAACAAGCCCTGCATTTAAATTAAGAAAGGCAGTTAGTCTGACTGTACAGAGCAAAGGAGGGACAACTCCTCAGCCTGTACTCAGGAGATGCCAAACCTCGTCCAGTGCATGTGACTTTTGGCATCTCACTGAAGAGGTAATCAATTTATGTTAAAAATAAAACAATCTTTGATTTTGTAAGGGTAGTAAAGGCAAAAACTGTAGAAGATCCAAAATACAAAAAGCTTATTATGAAGAAAAGGGGCTTTACCTTCATTCCTGGCTCTTGGTCTGTTACAGGAGTTACCAACAGCTTTGCTTCCAATTTGTACATAAAATTGTACTAGTCTGTTAAAAAAAATCAGAGTAGAAGAGAAATGTGATTATGTGCTGATAGTAGAAGATCAGTTAGGATATTTCTCCTCTCAACTTGTATGGCATTTTCAGTGAGGTCATTATTCCAGACTTACTGATCAGGTAACATTCTTAGTGAAATCAAGCATGGCCATAGTAAACAGTGCAGTACCGAAGACAGAAGAAGATCACATGATTTATTGATCCTATGCCTAATAAATGTATTTTTTGGACTGAATAGTAAAGTTTAGCAGTTTCTTCTTTCACACAAAGATGCAAAATACCCAAATCAGGCAAATCTGCCCCTTACATCAAATCTTATCTTGACCTCTTGTAACTGGAAATTGGTGGCTTAGCGAGGATATTATTTTATCCTCGCTAAGCCACCAATCCCTTTTGGCCCTTAAATTCTTGATGTAAACAATTTTCAGTGAAGATCATTCATGGCACATTTTGTGACATTGAGCCTTTGATTTCAAACCTATACCTTTTGATTTCATCAAATATCCTCTTGTTCTCATGTCATGAGAGAAAGGAAACAAGGTTCCTGATCTGCCTTTCTTGTAACCTTCCCTGTAGTCAGGGCTTTTCTAACTTCCCTACTTTCTCTTATTGCTTTCTACTCTAAACCATGGCAACCTTTTCATCTGTCTCTCTGCATGAAAGTTTTTCCATGTCCTCGATCTTTCTCTTAATCATTTTCTGCAGCTCTTCTGAAGCTGTAACATCCCTTTCAGGCAGTGTCACTGGTTTCATTGACAGAACACAGGACGAGGTGGGGTTATTGCCAAACAAGGGGTTTGGTGGAAAAAAGAACACAAAGCAGAAAGAAACCAGGCTTCATTAATTCTGCTGCTTGTAGAACACTTCTTTATTTTAAATACTAATTTTGAGGTGAATTTGTATCTCTGGGTGAAGAAGCAAGGCTTGACTTGTCACTCAAGTAATTCCCCACAATGACGACTCTTTTTACTTTGGGAGATTTGGTCCTAATTTGCAATGATATTGGTAAAACCAGACAAGCCACAAGATTACAGCCAGAGGCAGTACAATGCAGATAGGACTCCACTTTCTTTCACCCACTGCTACATACACAATGTCATGGTCCTCTCCTGATTCTAAATGCAATCACACTCCGGTTCTGTTATCAAAATTGGTATCTTCTATCTGAGATGTTCTGTATATCCATAGGGACTAGACAAGCCAGAATATACTCATCAGTCTCATTTATAATACAACCCCACAGGTAGCTCAAGAACAGACAAGCTCACAGTATGACACTATCGAGTCAGGTAGATCCTATTGTTTGCTGCAGCTCTGTTGTCTCAGACAGTATTGAGGCAATAAACACTAGACAGTGGTCTCAGAGGTGAGAAGTTTTACAGTCCTATGATGAAATTCTCTTTCATGCTCACCAAGTGTAAAGATCAGTAAAAAGCAAAATCAAAAGACACCCCCCCTCTTTTTTCTGCAGAAGGGTGAATCAGCCCATCTGATCTGTAAGTGTTTGACCCAGAACAGCTCTCTGGGATGGTTGCACAGTCATTAGCAACAGAGTCTGTAGTGCAGATGGGAGCCAAATCAGCTAACAAGCCAGATGTCACCACTTGGAAAAAAATACATATAATCCATGTTTTTTATCTAGCTGCCAGGTAGGCACTGTGTGCAAATGCTCTCACTGAACAGACAGTGAAAGAGAGTCATAAGGGACAGGCTATCAAAATGGGAGGCAGTAGCTCACCAGTAACAAAAATGCATCCAGGTAACTTTCATATCTTGCACTATTTTTCAATTTTTTGCTCTTTCATGCCTGATATAACAAAACAAGATCTTAAAAGGTCTGGGAAAACACTATTAACCTGAAAAATAATAAGCTTATAAATCTACTGCAGGAGTTTCAGCCCTCCTATTCACAACCCTCAACCCATGTATCTAATGGTATGTTTTTCAAGGCATATTTTCCTGCTGTTTACTCAGTCATCAAAACCCCTCAACCAAAAAAAAAAACCACCCACAAAAGTAAAAGATAAATGTGCAGAGCTAAGATGACCTCTAATAAGATAACTGAATTCTATGCAAGGCATTAGTGAATGCAAAAAAATAACACCAAAATGGGAGAGAGTGCTTCCCACTAATCTCCTCTTTCAAGTGACATTAATTTTAGCTACAATAATGGAAAAAAAAATCTAGGCTGAGGAATTATTTTCTTTTTAGGTTATGGGTCTTTCAGTTAACCCATCACACTCTCACAAACTTAAGTGTGGCCAAAGAAACCAACAAAGTCTATGTTACTCCCATCTGTGTTTGTGATGACCAATGTGTTTTTTCTGTCTAGCTAACAGCCCAGGAACATGGCTTCAAGCTTGTATTGTTCAGAGAGGTTAAACTGCTCACAGAAAAAATTAAATGCTAATTTATTTTGACAATATGGTCATTTGCAGCAGGAGAGCAGCTCATACAATGAGCACGTGCCCAGAAAAGGGATAAAACTGAAGTAGAGGTAGATTAGAAAAGTCAAGAGCATTTCTCAGTATTTTATAACTTCTTCTGGCTTTTAAAGGGGTTCAAACTCTATAAAAATGGAAAACTATACACAAGAATATCTGGCATTAGAAGTGGTTTCAAAGTAATCTTAAAGCTAAAGAAAATCCTTCTCTTTTGTAAAACTATTTCGCCAGGAAAGAAGGAATAACTCAAAATATCATTTAAATATAGACTTCTTAATGATGCAGTTACTTCCAATACTATGCTTCATAGGATTAATAATACAAGATTTAAAAAGACAGTGGAACAGAAGTGCTCAGATCTTCCCAGAGTACCAGAGCAAACATGAACTTGTCCAAAGCATACTTGTCAAACAATTAATTTCATCATGGCTAGGCTTTGGGAACGAAGATCTGGGTATTAGTTAACTTAATAGTTAAGCAATTTATATAATTATATAAATAATTCATGTATTTTTCAGAGATGAATTTGCCAAACATGCAGAGAACAGAGGAAAGGCAATTGGTGCTCTGCAAACCCACAGCACCCCTAAAGAACACCATTTGCCTGAGCTGGAGAATGGTAGCATAATTTCTGGTTAATCACTGCTGAGTGAACCCACAAATTAAATAATACAACAAATCATGGCAGTACTTACAGTCTTTGTCAGGACAAGTACTTTTTAGTAAGTTAACTGATATACTTGTAGGGTGGGCAAGGTTCAGATGCATGATCCCTCATGAGACTAGACAAAGCAGTAGCAAACTCCAGGCTAAACAATAGTTGGAGCCAACAGCCCTTTGTTTATCCTAATTACATTAATCAATTAGATAATTTGAGAGCAAAAGGATAATTGCTACAAGCAGCACAGGATTCAGGGGTAGCAGGGAGAGAGCTGAAGGCTTGTTAGCCTCTTGGCTACAGAGAAGCAATTCACATTCTGGTTTTTTTTTTACACTTTGACAAGTGGGCTAATTCACAACATCTGGCAAATCAACAAGAGCTCATTGCTATGCCACTGCCAGGTCTGCAATTCAACATAATCAGGAGAAAAGGAGTTCTGTCCACCTGTGGACAGAAGTCTTAGGTTTTGTGCAGTCTCATGAGCATGTCTTCTTCCTGTCCATCTAGAATATAATGAAACACATCTTCTCAGAAGGATAAGGATTTCCTTTTTTTTTTTTATGCTGCTATTCCAGTGTTTCTAAGCAGAGTATCCTCTCTAAAGAAAAGGAAATAGTACACAAGAACGAACAACAAAATAATTCCTCTGCCTTTAAGACTTCTTGTACAGCTTGCAACTACCAGAACATTTCCCACCTTCTCACACCTACACTTGTAATAGCAGAGAGAAGACAATGTGAATACACAGACAGTTGTGAGAAGCAACATTGAGGATTGACCTGATATTTGTGGTGTCCAGAGGAACAGTCCTTGCCTCCCTTTTGCCAGGTCCACTGAAGTACAGAGATTTTCCATCGCTGAGCACGCCACAGCCTGTCCCAACCTGACCTCCTGTTATCTTGTACCAGAGAGGGCTTAGCTTCCTCTCAAACCTGTCGAACATCTCACTGTGATTAGGCACATTAGACACACAGGTTCCATGTGATGCTTCAAGAAAAAAAAAAATACATGGGAGATGCTTTGTTGAAACTGTGCTGAAGAGAGTAAAGGTCAGATACAGTACATTGGCAGATGGTTCTGTTGCATCCATATATGAGGAAGTACTGAGCTTTTCAGAGAAAATGCCCTGGTGACAGGATTGTAGCTTTTTAAACCTGCTATACAAATATTTGTAGGCTGAACAAGCCCTATTCCTCTGAACTTGAATATTGTTTATTTCACTTGGTGAAAAGTTGCCATGCTTTATGTTGATAAGGCATTTTATCTACACAGAAAAGTATTATCCTTTTATTGACTTTTAAACAAATTGAACAAAAGATGCTAGCTTTTTGCTTTGTTGGTATAAAAGGTTGAAAAGAGTGCAGCGTGCAACTAGTTGTGTCAAACACTTTTTTTTTATTTCAGCATAAAAGCCCCTGAAACCACAAGTGAGCAAAATTTTCCACAGAAGGGCCTGTCAGAACATATGTTCTCTCCTGGTCCCATGCCATCAGATGGCCAAGGGACTCAAAACCAGCAGCAAATCTTTTGAAGATGATCCAAAGGCTTTTAAGCAGACTTTTTAGTTTATAATATTTTATTTTGTTTTCTCTTTTATCGCTAGTCCCTTCCCATTCATAGAGATGGTGATGTCCAAAGATTATGGCTGCCAGAACCATCACTGTTGTCCACTGCCCTCATATGCTCTGTTTTGCCTGTGCTGAATTTTATTTAACAAAATGAAAAGATTCTTGTTGGCAGCCCATGAAATTGATGTCATCACATATTTTTCCAGAATATCAGAGGGGAAAAACAAGATGCTAGTTTTACAGCTTTAGCTCATCCAATGCTCACTAGAATCCCACCTAAGAAGGGCTGTCCTACCTGTGTAGCCCAGGTCACAGAAGCAAACCCCCGAGACGCAGTCCCCGTGGCCGTTGCAGTAGTTGGGGCAAGGCTCAGAAATGTAAACCCCATCTAAGCCAAAAGGAGGTACACTTTTGTGGGAGCTGCTCTCCTGGATCCAGCGGAACCGAGTCTTACTGCAGAGACAAACAACAACAAAGGCATGCTCTTAACTATTCCCAGCTTCAGTATCTACAGCTCGCTGTTTAAGACTAAAAAGAGCTTTTCCTAAATTAGCCATTTGCAAACAAGATGCAAATGGATGCCTGGAAAATATTTCTGACATCTTACGTTTTGTGCAGCTCCACTTAAGGATATTTTTTTCCACATTTTTAGGATGTATTTTGACTTCCTCTATTTCTCTGGCTCATATCCACCAGTACAATGCAAAGAACAGATACATGGTTTTATCAACAAGAGTGAATGATTAGACATGACTCTGAAGATGCTTTCACTACTCAGTTCAATCTGAACTGCTAATTACATATTAAAATCCCCAAACTCCATTCTTACAGTACTTCTGAAAGGAACTCAGTAATGGCAGTGGTAATGAGTTTATTACAGGATTGTATAATTTGAGTAAAAAACCTCCAAGTAATTTGGGTACGAGAGAAATCACCCACTTTCTAAAAATAATTACAAGTAACATGACCTACAGGACATGTGGACAGAAATACTAAGTTTATATTCTTGGATGACAACAGGAAATTCCTGGAAAACACTGACCTAATCCTTAAACTATATAACTGAAACTGCTCCAGGGACTTCAGTAAGGCCACACTAAGTTACTCCAGCTGACCCATTGCATAGGAAATTCATTGAAGAAAAAGTATTTTGGTTGTTAATTGTTGGTCTTTTAACTTCTAGCTGAATCTCATTTCATAGGAACTCCAGAGAGAGGAAAATCTCACTGCCAAACCAATGGATTAACTATGATCCTCCTTGCTACTCTGTCTAAAATATAATAAACCTATTGCTTTTTAACTGCTATGCTCTGGGTTTTGGCAGGTAGGTGATCATTGTGCTTGTGCTCTGTACCAGCTGATGAAACAGGATTCTCGCTGGATGACCCAAGATCCATGATTTCCAAAGTGGCCTACAATACATTCAGTTTTCAACATGCTAAGACCCTCCTTGTACTCACAATACTTACATTTTTAACATGTTAACACAAGCTTCTTATTCCTGATCACATTACTGAACATAATGCCAAACAGATTGCTGCTATTGCTTCTGCACTGCTTGTTTTGGGTAAATCAAATCAGCTGGTGTCAGAGCTGTGCAATTTGGCACCTGCTTTTATTGGCTAATTACTGAAGAAAAGACAAACTTGTTATGGTACACGCTGCTATTTCAACTCCTTGCAGCAAAGGCATCAGCTCCTCCACTACACAATATGCCACACACCCAAAATCTGTGCCAGGGCTCGGGGGTGAGGAGCCTGTGGCAGGAGCATGGGCTGAAACCCATGGACAGTACTGGAGTGGGCACCTGAGGGGAAAGAGGCAGGAGGCAGCAGGCAGCGAGGCATGGCCAGAGCTCAAGGTCCAGCTGCACGGGCAGCACTTGGTGCAGGCAGCAGATCAGTCCAGGGCTGTTTATGATGGGGTAAGACAGCAAGCAAGGGCAGTGAGAAACCTTGGCCTAATTCAAGTTAAGACTGAGAAAAGCCTCCTGCTTTCAAGGCTTATTTGCATCCTCCACTGTCTGATGTTTTCTCATCTGTATCAATCTGATACTGAGATACTCACAGCACACCTATCCTTCCTCCCTCCTTTGACTTTGGTTGTCCCAGCCACCTTCAATGACACAGCACATTATACAGCAGCTCAGATACTTTTCTAAGGTTTCTTTGCCCAGTGGTAACTGTAAAATGAATCAGCTTATTTGGCTTATTTGATTCAAGTGAGTTATCACCGGTACCTCTGCGCTGACGCAACTTTTTCCTAGTGCAACATCAAAGAAGAGACAGTTAATTCATGGGGACCCACTGGCATCACTGGTTTACAATGTTCAGTACCTGGCTGCAAGTGACCTGGGGATAATGATAGTAATCCTTGTCCAGTCCTCAAAGTCTCCTGTGTGATACACAGTTGGCTCACTTAGCTCCCGGGAGCTTCCCTCACATCCTTTCATGCCAGGAGATGCAGGGTAGCAGCCTTCCTTCACAAGGGACCAGAAGAGCCCAGCATCATGCGAGTACTGAAGCAGAACTGGAGCAGAGCTGCTGTACTGGTTAGTGCAACCAATGTTCAGCTGCAAAAAAGCAGAGCATCAGTTGCAATCTGAAGAAACCAGGACTGTGATTAGTACTTACTGGCTGCAGGAATGGTATCTGGAAGTTGGCACTACAGTCTGGGCTTCCAGAATAGAGTAAAATTAGATAAAGTGAAAAAATGCATACTTAAATGTCAAATCAGAATGGAGCCAAGACAAAAATCAACTGCTGATTTGATGTTGTCAGTTTCGTATTTCAAGCTATCAAAAAAATATTAGTTTTCATTATTTTATTGCAGAAATCCTACTTGAGCTGTAGAATGTAAAATGTAAACCAAAATAATTCATGTAATGAATTATTTTTGACAAATTACTGTCTTTATCAATGAAGAATTATTCCAGGCAGCTATTTAAAATGGAAATTTCCCAAACTCAGGAAAGTAGTTAACCATATGTTTAGAATTAAAGCATGCAAATAGGACTATGTGCAGGCCAGATTAGAAGCAGTTTAAAAAAGAGAAGAAAATAAATTCAAACTTTAAGTAAGAGCCTTTATAAAGAACTCCCTGTCCTCTGATACATTTTGTTTATGATTTGTGTACTTATGTTACATTGCCAAGTGTTTCACTGATGGAAGGTGTATGGAATATTTTTAAGTATTGCTTTTTTAGACTAAACAATTTTTGAAATGCTGTTGATCATCAAATCTATGGAGGCTTAGTCACTGAAGTGGTGAAGAGGCAAATAACATCTTTTTCAGGCTAAATGGTATTTATGTGTTGAAATATTGTGAGGTTTCAGTTTAAAGTATAAAACTAAAGCAGCACTCACTCAGAAATTGCACCACAGTTTCTCAGTTTGTATAGCATTTCATTAGCATAACTTTTCAATGAAATGAGATTATTTTACAAATCCCATTATTTCTAACTAACTTTCCTATTTATAGAACTGTGGGAATTGTATTTGAAAAGCTGCCTGTAAACATCTGATCTCTTTAATAATTCCACTTGTAAATTATTCAGTGTCTGTATCCACCAATTATGTAAGGACCATGTATTTGTGGTGAGCTCATTAAAATTGCATTGCAACCAACCTCCAGAATTCACTGATGGGATTTCATTATAAACTCAATAAAATTTTGATTAGGGTTCAGAAACAAGAGCTTGTCAAAGCAAATACACTTTCTTTGGAGCCCATATTCTGATGTATTGTCAGACCACTGAAATTTTGGTAAGCTCTTTAAAGAAGAGAATGCTAATTGGAGCCTATATCCATTGATACAATAAAAGTAAATTATATGAACAACCCACACTGGAGTACAGAGCAGCTTGTAAGTCCTTAAATAGTTCAAAATACAAAAAGTGTACACAAACCACATTGGAGCTTTTGTAGCCATAGAGCCCCAGATGGGATAAACTCTTTTTCCCTTGACAGTGCATTTCCTAATACTGACTTGAATATAATGACAGTCACTTCAACTCACTTCTGAAACATGTTGAAAAACAACAAGCTTTAATATTTCTCCAAAGGGGTAAAAAAGCTCTCCTGCACCTAGGTTTTGGAAAACAGCATGAGATTTTGATATTTTATGTTTTAGGAGTTCACATTTGTGCTCTTCTCATCATTTTACACAGTGGTATGATTTATGACCTTATTATGAACTACAGCCCCAGTGACATCTTGCAAGGATTGACTAGGCGCAGTTTAACTGATATTCTGCAGGGGTTTATATCGAAGGAATACCTTGAACTGGAGGACGTATCCAGGCTTCAGAGTTAAGTCTCGAGTCACGGCAAAACGATCTCCATCTGATTTACCAAAGAGCATGGCAGAGGGGGTGCTGGAGCAGAAACTTTCATTTTTGGTCATCCCTTCGTTGGCCAACATTAGCCATACACTCAGCTGGTTCATAGGGTAATCAAATGCTGGCTTTTCATAGAAGTTCTGTTAGGAATCAAAAGGAAAGCAACGAGTACTATCACCTTGCAGTGTGACTTCAGAATAATTCCCCAAATGATTAATTTTCAATTTTGCAACTTGCATTTTCTGTCATTAAAAAAAAAAAAAATAATTAGCAAAATTTCTGGCTTGAGATACATAATTACATCCTCTCTCACAACAGTTAGGAGCCTGATGTTTTTCTGATAAGACTCAGGTTATTCCCACACAAAGCGATACAGCTGCAAACACTCATCATGGCTAGACCTCGCGAATGAAGCTCCAGGGAGGGCTCCCTCCATGCCCACGCTCTTCATAGATGCTTTTTCCAAGCGCTGCTGGCTGCAAAGGCCAATATGAGATAGACAAGAGCGGCTGCAAAAGGCACAGCAGAAGGACTCNCACTCTATGCCTTTGCTAGCCTATTGTCTATCTCTCTGTCAATCTTACCATCCGAGGAGATGAGGCTGCCTAGGGAATTAAAACTGTTGGACTGATTTAAGTTCTGAATTGCCAATGATGATATGCGGATGATGAGAAACTTCCTGAGGTGCAGGTTGATATAAAACTTCTGTTTTCTTCAAACTAACTTCCAGCCCAAAAAGTTCAGCAGCGGCTGCAAATCAGGACGTTAAACGCTGCAGAGCTACTTTCTGTCTGGGCAAGAAGGCAGCGTCAGCAGCATAAAGTAAGAGATGACTCAGGTTATTCCCACCCAGAGCAATACAGCCGCAAACACTACAGCTGCTTAAATACACCAAATATTTTCAAATAAAGTTCTGTTCAAAGAAAAGTATACTAACAGAGAGTATGCTTCCTATTTTGTGGGGATGTCCACAGCCTGCTCTGGCTTATTACCTGTGGTAAAGTGGGGTTAACAACAGGAATGATGTGCTTCTGCTTCTCTGACAAAATGATGATGTCGTCGATGGCCCACTGATCATAGCCTTCCCCTGAGAACACAGGCTGCCACCAGCGAAACCTGGTGCAAGGTGTCTTGGCTGCAGCTGGCAGCTCCAGATAGACAAACCTGAAGAACAGAAATTCAGCAGAACTTTAGGGAGCACAGTCTGTAGAGAAATGGAGAAATGCCACTGAGGAGGGGAAAGAGGCAGGAGAGCCAGTATCTATCTTACATGTAAAAGTTCTCAGAAATCTTCTACATGTCAAGATATTTATACATTGCATATCAAGAAGCTTTCTTTGTCCTTCTTGTCTGTGGAGAATATAAACTCTTTAAGACAATGGCTATTTTTCACTCTCTTTTACTATATTTCCTAGAACAATAAGGAACTGATTTGAACTCTTCAGCTTTGAATTAAACTGTTCAGCTGATCCATGTTCAGCAAGTCTTAATGTTCTTTTGGTGCCAGCAAGTAACAGTGAAATGTGTTGGCAAAATTAATTTCTCATTCTCTTCTGCTGGTTGGGCCTATTTCTAGACAAAAGCAAGAGCTGGACCATATTTGAAGCATCAGAAAAAAAGAAAATGCATAGCTATATTCAGTGAGTACTCTTTCTCTCAGTTCCTCAGAAGGGTCAATGTTTTGCCTACAAGTAATGTATTTCATAATCCAGTGATGAAAGTTTCAGTGTGTAGCTTCTTTGCTGGATGTGTCCTGGAATTTTGACAAGGTAGAGGGTAAACCACCCACATGGTGGGTAAATGGGGAGGGATGGTGGTGGTGGATGCTTTTTTCTGGATTTTAGTAAGGCTTTTGATACTTTCCCTCATAGTATCCTTATGGACAAGTTATCCAGCTGTGGGATGAGTGGGTTCATGGTGTGCTAAGTGAAGAACTGGCTGAAGGACAGAACTCAAAATTTTACCTGGGTTTGCTGAAGTCAGAGAAATACATTTCTGCCAGTAGCTGCCAGTTGATACCACCATTATTGCTGTACTGCAGAAGAACACCTTCTTCTCTGCTGTCTGGTTTATTGCACGAAGAACTGTCTCCTCCTATCTGGATGTAAAACTGGACAAAATCCACCCAGGTCGTGTCCAAATCCCAGCTTACTAACTGTCTTTTTCCAGCCTACAATACCAAGAACAGAGGGGCAGGTGAGTACTGGCTGGCTGAGGGTACCCAACTTGCTGACCTGCAGTGAATTAAGCTCTGGTTGTAAAACTCTTCCAGGTGGGTTTTCCGTATCTCCACACAATAGCAGCTCTGCCTGCCAAAGGGTTAACCACAAGACCAGGTTAATTGAGAAAGGGCATGAGTGACATAAAACCTCAGAGGAATTACCAGGGCTAACTGAAAGAGCTCTGTATTGTGAAAACACCAACAATTGATTAAAATGAGTTGTAAAACAAAAGATAGCAGGTTGGCAGAACAAAGCCAATATTAATTCTGGTAGCAGTGGTTGATTATGGCAGTAAACAGTAGATATTCAAATAAAAAGTGGCTATTTGAGCAAATAAAAAGAAATGGAGCCTGTGAATATGAGCTCCCAAACCAATACAGAACTGTTGGGCAACTACAAAAATATTTTTTTATTATCTACCACGATGGCCACTTGATGCCTTGAAAAAGAACTAAACAGAAATTAAATAAACCACCTTCTGTTGGTGGTACACACACTGCTACTACTAAAGAAATGAATGATAACCTAACCCGTAGAGATCAATAGAAAGAAGCCAAGAATTTCTAAATGAGTTTTTCACTCTTCCTTAGCAGAAATCAGTAGAAAGATCATAGCAGGTTAATTCTAATTTAGCAGGCAACTTTTGAGAAACTTGGCATAAGGAACTGAGCCAGAAGGAAAAACATCTAACAGAGAGGACAATTACACACAAAAAAATCCAATTATCACAATTAGCTACTTATGCTGATTGGTCTATTATGAAATTTTCAGCACAGAGCTGTATTTCCAGGGGAGCTGGATGTGAGACTATGTAGGAGTGCTGAAAATTATCTGATGGGTTAGATTTTTGTAATGAGGTAAACAACACACAATTACACAGTGTTGCATATTTGGTTATTCTTCTGGGACTAATCTGGCTCTCATGACAGCAGTGGCAGTTTGATCAAATCTTTAAAAGTGAAACACATAGCTGCATTTGTACTCTTCCTTTCAATTAAGAACAGACCAAAACCCAATACTGGACCTAAGGAGCAATAATAAAAAAATCAACCCGTGATTACAACCCATAATCTTATATCTGGTCATAAAGATCTCTTTTTATTGTAGTTATAATTGCTATTAATTAGCAGAACTCCCTACATTTTTTTCCTGGTTTATTATTTTTGTCCACAGAGCATCTGAAAAGACTATCTTCTTACAGGCTAACCACTTTCTAGAAGTCTGGAGGGCTTTTATTTTGGTTAGTTTTTGTCCTGTGACCTCAAATTAAGCTTCTTGTCCTCTGGAAATCCAACCTTTCTCCATCCCTCACTTAGAATGGTACAGAACAAACAAATGGGATCTGCTGAATGCTGAGAAAGAACTGAGTCTTACAACAGAAAGACTCACAGTTAAGACAGTAGTAATGTACACACCTCCCAGCACACTAGCAATTTACTTCCAGCTGGTATTTCCTGAATACATAATGCACATGTCTTTCTCTATGTCTTTTGATTGCTTTGTTCTTTACCTGCAGAGCACAGCTGTGCTGTTTAATGCACTTCTCATACTGCATGCAGCTTTCTGCCACCTTCCCTTTCTTCACTGTACAACCACATCACGCTCCATTCCAACCTACAGGATGTGCCTCTCTCAGTCTCCCATCCCTTGTCAGTACCTTGTTGAAGTAGAGTGAGGAGCCAGATGAGATGACCCCACAGCCTTCTTCAGGCTTCACGATCTCTCCCCCAATAATTTCCTGCCACTCTGTCTTCAGGCTGTCTGAGTTCTCAAAATCAGACATGACAGTAGAGGGAAGAGGATTTTCAGGCTGACATTCAGTACCCCGAAAGCCTGAGTCACACCTGGAAGGAAGTGTAAACATAGCAAGCTTTTGAAGACTTTATTAGACACTAACAATTACTTAAGGTAGTGCACTGACCTTTTAAAATTAGATGTGAAATCACAAGTCATTCTAAGATTGGAACTTCTGATTCTTGAAACAAACTAGAATAAGTAGATAATGGAAAAAAAGCTGTATCTTACCCCTAAAAAAAAACCCCTGCAGTGTTCAGAAAGTTTGAAACTGGCAGGCAGTAGACTGTGCCCTTGTCATTGCACCTAGCCTGACAGTGGATGCCAAGCTACCAGTGGTTGCTGGCATCCTTCTGACCCAGCACTGAGCTGGCTCCTGAGGTCCTTGGACAAAGGGCTGGAGGGGCCACCAGGAAACCTGCAGCAGGGGTAACTCTGTGCCACTGAAAGCTTTTGCAATGCCTAGATCTGCCAAGGGTATGGATTCTTGGATAGAGAGGTGTGGAGCAACTGGCTATTGATGTTGCTTGAAACGTCTAACCTCCCCTAGTGCTTTTATTGTTTTAAAGTTTAATCTAATAATAAGAACAACAACAAACAGTATGCAAAATACCTGAAGTATTGGGAGACCATTGTTAAGAGGAACTGGCAAATGCTTTGTACCTGCAAACACCATGGTCACACCAGCCATGTCCACTGCACATGTTGGGACACTGCTGCCCGATGTAGATGTTATCCAAGGCCCATTCATCTTGGGCTGTGTAATAGCACTGACTCCAGCGGAAACGTGTGGCACTGGACCTTAAAACCAATGACACTGCTTTAATTTGCAATTCTTTACAGAACTGTAGGAGAAAAGGTAAAATGCAAGTGTAAAAAATCAAGTTGATAGTTACAATCACAGCCCAGCCTGCAAAGACTGGCACAACCACAGACAGATTTTTGTCAATGAACTTTCTAGATGATGCCACTTGCTGCACAGAGCTATGTAATGGGGAAGTTTTTAAATACTGATCTTGAATTTCTTGAAAAAACCCTGAAGCTGCCTAGGGGCTTGATTTTTAATTGAAATGACCCTTGTTGTCTGTTTTCAGTATCTGCTTGATATTGCAAATACTCTAAGCATTTTTACAGCTTGCAGAGTTAATCTGTGGGGGCAGATTTTCTGATTAAATGCTCCCTCAGGACATAATGTATTGATGGGTTACATTACAAGAGCTATGAATTATCCATTAAAAATGCACAACACCAGTAATCTGCACACAAAGGACTTCCTAAGCTTGCCCAGGCACAATGAACAGTCAATATTCACCATCATTATTTGCTGTTTGTTTCTGGAGTGCTCTGAAGCCAGGACATCACCTCAGTGGTGATGTTCACATTCACTGCAGAGCATCAACAGCACCACAGAGAGCCCTGACTGTGTGCTCTGGAAAGAGCAGTAATGACTGGTGTTAACTCTCATGTGTGCTGAGGAAAATAACAATACTGAAAGTAAAGAAAGGTTTTAGAGTAAGCAATCCACCTCTGACCTCTCAACACAATAAAATTTTGTCATGTTCTGTGAGGGAAATTTCACCATCCCGTGGAAGTCTCATGGTGCCCAGCAAGTGGTGGTCTCCCCTGAACACAGTTCCTGTGTTGCTTTATGTGACGTTGATGGCATTTCCTCAGCCACCTGTCAGCTGCCCCTGGGTGCAAAGGTCCCTGCAGGGTGGCTCTGTGGGTGCATCATGGCTGGTTTTAGGGTATCAGGCTCACACCTGCCCTACACAAACGGTACAGAGAGCTCACCCATGGGCAACAACAAAGCACACCTCTGTGCCTAGGGAGCACTACACATGAAACCCTACCAAGAAGACCCCTGTGCAGCACTGCTGTGGGGCTCTTCCCAGGGCTGACATCAGGGCTGACAGCCAGTGCTGGAGCTGGCATGGGTTTCACCTGAGCAAAACATTTCTCCAGACAAGCTCAGTGTCTCCCTCCCGCTGCAGGTGAATACCACACTGCCAGGTGCAGAGCACAGAGCCACACGCTTCTGGGGCAGCTCCACCTTCCTCCTCGGGTCTCAGATATCGGCTGCGTGTCAAGCTAAGGGTGAGTTCAGCTCTACTTGTTACTTAGAAGCTCCCCCAGATGAGTGCAGTAATGGCAGGAGATTTGTTTCCCTTATTTAAGGGGAGGGGAGGAAGGGAGGAGTTGCATTGCTGCCTGGAGATGAACATGTGGCTGAAACAGAGGTGTGTGCATCAGCTGGATGGCTGGGGATGGTCCCCAGGGAGCCACATCTCAGCTCTCACGAGTTCAGAGTCCTCTCTGGGTGAGGGATAATGCGTGCTAGGCTGAATTCAAAACTGCTAAATCAACACTGCTGAAAAGCTGGTCCTGCTCACTCTTGTTGAAAGCTTTCCAAGGCTGCTCTGCACCTCAAAGTAACAACAGCATAAGAGAGGATCACGCTGTTAAAAATGGTAATCAACAATTTTAAAAAAAGCCATGTTAATTAAGAAAAGAGAATAAGGAGCTGAGTATCAGCTGTATTCTCATTGATAAAATAGTGGTTTTCAGGACAGTCACCATTTGGACACCTATTCCAATGGAAAGTACAGTATTGAAGAGTTAGGAAAGCATTTTATTAGAAGCAAAATACACCTCCCTACTCCCTCATACTTTTTCCCAGTTTGGTTTCTTGTTTTTAGTTTTTGGGGGTTTTTTTATGTTACTGGAAGGCAATCCGGCTTTCTGATGACATTACATCTAAATCAGGTTGATGTCAAATAAAAGTCACTGTTGTTGGGTGACATTTTACATAAGCACATGGAAATCACGTCCCAGTTGTATTGAGAGTGAAATCATGTTCCTTCTCTTATAAAATTTTTCAGATATGTGAGCTAAAATAAAGTCATTGTCTTCTCTCCTGATATTAAAAACCTTAATGATCTAATGCAAATTTGTAGTTGATAAAATTATATTTGCTACCTTCCGAGTTACCATAATTACATTTACCCAATTATCCTGAAACTCTTATTCAGTCATTAGGTGTTGATTTGTTTATGAAGTCAGCAACTGACAGCTGCTTGTATCTCATTAAGGCCTGTTCATATGTAAATGCCTCCCATAAAACTGAAATTAATTTTCATCAGTGTTAGAAATGTTCAGTTCAAGTACAATACAATTTCAGCAAGCAGGTGCACACATTTCATTTCTCCAAGACATGTCTCACTGTTGCAGCAGATTTCCTAACATCCCAAATCTTGGATAACACAGCAATCTTGCAAACTCATGCTTGCCAGATGCAGAACATCAACAGATGTGCAGAAATACCAGCACACCCAGAGAGTTTTACAAGAGAAATAGATGCTGTATGCCCAGTTTTCCAGCTGCATGGGCACAGTACCACAGCCTGACACTCCCTATGCACCCAAGGTGCAAACCCTCACCCAAGAGCTGTGGGTGCAGGGATAAAAGCTCTGGCACTCGTAGCAGAGCTGCACAAGGGTTTGAGGGCATGTTAGGTACTGAGGGCCAGAGCAAGGCTAATGAGACCTCGAGCCCTGGTCCTGAGTCCTTGTTTAGGTGGTTTATTTCTCTCAGCAATAAAGTTAGGGCAGGCAGCCCTTGTCTTGTGGGGCTGAGCCACAAAGAAGTTCCCCAGAACGCTCTTCCCCTGACCCCAGTTTTGGGAAGGCTCCTCTCCTGCACTGTTCTTCCTGTCTGTTACTAAGTTTTTGCCTGTGGGTGGTTGTTGCAGCAGAGTATGGGTGGGGAAGGGAGAGGAGAGGAAGGGTGCCACACAGAAGAGCCCTATGGAGCATATTTGCTACCAGGTCCCTGGGGTGATGCCCTCTGTGTCACCAGGCTGGCAGAGCAGCTCTGCACCTCAGCTGCTCACCAGTAACCCTCAGGTTTGTAAGGGTAGAAAATTGCTCTTTGTTTGTAACCATGCTTTAAAAATGCAAAAAAACCCCTAAAACAAAACCAAAAGGAGTGACTGATCCCTCGGTCTGCCCCTTGCTGGTGGAAAGGAGGGAAAAAAGAGGGAAAGTGGCTGAAATGTGCCTGGTGTGCCAGACTGCTTTTGGTGGGGAAGAGGCTGCCATCCTTCCTCCTCGCCCTGATTATGTCACAGCACAATACAATCGTACTGAAAATGTGTTTTATGAAAAGCAAAGTAATGTTCAGTGGTAATTTGTACCTTAATTACAAACAAAACTCTGCTAACAGACAAGGATCCTGTCAGATACAAGACAGAGTGCGAAATATTTATGATTTATGCAGAGCATAAAACAGAAACTCAGCTATTATTTCATCATAATTTCTCCCCACAGTCTCCTAAATTAAAATGGAATTATTTGCTTCTGTCATCTCATATGTTGAGGAAAATTACTAGATCCTAAAGAAAGAAAGGCCCACAACATTGGTATTGTCAAGTATACACTGTATAATAACAACTTTGAGCACAGTATATATCTTATAAACAAATATAAAAATAACAGTCTATTTTAGAGTATAACCTGCAAAACTGTAGACACTTTTTAACTCCTAAGTCCCTATGTGAGCCACAGATTTTACAGCTGGTGGCACATAATGGCATGTAAGATGTAGTACATTATAATCTAACTACAAAGCAGTTCTCCATAGACTTACTTGTGCCATTTGGCATTATCTGACCTGATATGCTCTAAGGATTCAATATTTGCCTCAATGATTTGCTTGGAAATAGGAAATTCTGAATATTGACTGCACAGTAAAAATGGCCAGTGTGCAGAAAGGAGGTATCATGGCAGAGTGGTTGACAGAAATAAGTTTTGTTGAGGCCATGCAGAGTGCAGAAAAATGAAGATCAGGGAAATACAATGATAACTTCATCTGAGCAAGCTCTCATTGCAATTGCTATGATGGATTCAGGTCAAACATAAACAAAGTGTAACATTAATTGGAATACTTTGATTCTCAAATTAAGGAAGCCTTGAAGAATACTGAGATTTATGGCAACTTTCTATTGTTATAATAACACTTTTAAAACAAATAATGGAAAAAAAATCATCTAGTTAAACAAAAATGTTAAGGCAGGCAAAATAAGTTTGATTAGATTAAGATGAATAGGGTAGGGCTTTCTTGTCATTTTTGTTGCTGTTTTATATAGATGAGACTGTTATATTTGAAGATATAAAAAGAAACAAAAGGTAAAAAATTCCCAGAAATGAATCATTAGTTATTGTTTATACAAGGCTTTGGTCTGAAGATGTAAACAGTAAGGAATGTGCAAAATAAAAATTAACAATCCAAATAAAGCCTTCCTCTAGTGGGGCATTTACAGACAAGTGCCACTATTTTGGAAAAGGTCTGAACTTTATTAGAAGAGTCACAGTATGTATTGAAAACAATCCTAAACAATAGGTTCTGGTGACTTCACCAAGATTTCACTCTCTAATTATTTAAGGAAGGCATTTCATGTTAAATAACCTGCAACTGGGTCAGCTCAGGTACCCTGGCACCTCACCCACTGGCTGGAGTATGATCTAGAGAGGACCTGATCTTTGTCATAGCAATTTTAAAGTACATGAATTATTAGCAACCCCCAGAAAAAATAAATAATAAAAAGAAGAAATGAATCCTCACCAAGTCTTCTGTGGTAAAAGGACAGTGATTCTCCTCCACTGAACGAATTCACTGGAGTGGTAAATACTTGCTGATGTAAACTCCTGGCAGCTTGGCATACTGGGAAGACATTCCTTGAAGTAAAACCAGATTTAATGTTGAGGAAGAATTGGGAACAGAAGCAAGGGTTAAACATTCACAGAACCAGAAGCATGCTTGGGTCCAGATGTTGGAATGAAAGACCCAGAAGCAGAAAAATCCTGGCACAATGCAGAGGAATTTCTCAGAAAACTAACAGTAGTACAACTAAGGATAGGGAAAAGCCATGTGACTCATTTGAAGAGTTTAGCATTAGTGACTAGTAATGTTTTGTTTTCCTCCATAAGGATGTCTAGCTCATTTTTTCTACTATTCTCACCCAGCATCTAGCTCTGACTAAACAGTACATCTGCAAGTCCACTACCAAATAAATCTATAAAGGTTACCTCCAGATCATTAGCCCAGCCACTTTGGAGAACTACTTGTGAGCCCTTGCCTGGGGATGCTGGCCATTATCTCAGCCTCTTACTGTTTTCCAGACAGGCCCTTTCCCTGTTACTTCATTTTTCTGGAATACTCCACTCATTTATTTATATATTGCCAGACTAGCACCCAAAATTTTTGTGCTATGGTTTTGATGAGGTATTAATAAGTACTTGAATGTCATCGAAAATGTGTGTATTCCTTTTGTAGCTACGCACTCAGAGAGTCACTTCTGCCACAGCACAGCTCATCCTGACCTCTCCAAGAGCCTTTTGCTGTTTTGCTGCTTTGCTCATCTTTATGTGGGGTGTCAGGCAAGAGGCAGACCTTTGGGACAGACACTGTCTATGCAAGTAGCCTACTTTGGCTGCTCTGAAACTGGTAATAAAGCAGTGATTCTCTACAGCAGTTAAAGCCATTAAGAATATTTATATAATTGAATTATACAGCAATAGTTAAAAATGAAGAAGGGCTGAATAGATTATTTTAAAGAGAAATCTACTGCTGAAATATCTTCAATTACTAAATGAAGATCTGATAGCTTATTCTGTTTGGGGCTTTTTTCAGTAGATTTTCTAAAGGCTTAGTTACCTTTCCAGCAATTTTCAAACATTTTTTGTTGATTCATCTCCTCTAAAAGATCTTACAAAACAGGATCTGATCAGTGCTTGTGAAGCAAACAAAACTTTCAAACATTCTAATTAATTGGTGTTTTGTGTATTTGCCAGATTATGTCCTTGAAATATACTACAAATAGCCTTCTCTATCACTCTTTTATCACAGCAACATGGGTAGTGTGAGAAAAATGGTTTGGCTGCAAGTTCTTCTCTTTGAACTCAGCTCCACTGAGAGAGGAAAAGAGCACTAAAATCTGAAGGCCACTGATCTTCCATTGGTGCAAGGACAAACCCCAAACAGACACCACTAGAAACTACTCTTGAACATCATGATAATGCCTGTTATGTATAAAAGACAAGAACACCCTCTTAACCTGCTTGGAGGCAGCCAAAGGACCTCAGTTAGTTCACCTGGGGGCCAGGGAAAGTCTAGCTTGCCATCTAAGAGCACAAAAGCACAAATTATGGCCAAATGCACTACTCACATCTGTGCTGAGGCAGGGCTGAGCCACCTGGGGAAAGAGCAGCCATCTCTGCTATTTGCACTTCTAGCAGAGACAGGGAAACGGTCGGTCATTATGGCCCTGGACTGTGTTTGAACCAGGGCTGGGGGATGAAAGGCTCTACATTACAATCCCCTAAAGGAATGTGCTTTCCATTTATGAAATGGCTGCACACAAGGGCAGAAAGAATTTCTATCCATTTAAATTCCAGGAAACAGTAGATGCATTTTGCTTTGAAAAACAAAGCAATAACACAGGAAAGATCTCTGCCATTACTCTGTAGCTCTCACTGTTCTTTTCTCAGCCTTGGTCCATTCCTGCCACAATTTTGTGTTTCAGGCTCTCAGAAACCTTTCTTCCAAATATCATGAAGAATGGTTTAAATGTCTATTGGTATTTTTGACTGACTCCAACTGAGAATTTCTTTATAGAAAGGGGACTGAGGAAAACATCTTCCTTTGTTCAATACCACAACAGCTGATCTTTGTATAAGCAGAATTTTGGGAAGACCAAGGTCCTCGCTGCCAGCCTCACCTCCTGAACAAGATGCCACGTGAGACCATGGTTGGTGGAGTAGTCCAGTTTCACCTGGTTGTCCATATGAGGAGTGAATGCCTGACCACAGCCCATCACCAGGTTGAACTGTATCATATATGAAGCTCCGATCTGCATAGACTGAGTCTCCACATAGCGCATGCTGGAAGCTAACTTCGAATCTCCTGTAAAACTGAGAGGTGCAAGGAAAAATCAGGATCCATCCTCACAATAATTCACGAGGAAACATTATGAATGGTTCTGGGTTAAATACAGTGATGCTTCTTTCTTTGCTCTGTAGACTGGCACGTGGGATGCACAAAAGCATCTTTCTGCTGTTACTTCTGCAAATTACCAGGAAGGCCTTGATGTGTCCCAGAGTATGAAACTCTGAATTATTCTCTTAGTTATTACTATATGCTCTTTGTATTAAGGATCAAGCAAAGGATAACATACAAAAAAAAAAATATAAAAAAAGTTCATTCCCCAGGAGTGTCCATTGCCTAAGGTCATGGCACAGTAACAGCTGGAATTTCATTCAAACACCAGACAGTAAATATACACTATATTTAGTTTAAAATATTCTTGTTACATAGATTTTTCATTCCATTGATTTTCAAGTGATTCTATATGCAATGCATTCACTTTGATTCATTTTGATTGTGTTTTAGAATTAATATTGCCTATCCTCAGGCTGTACTGATACAAGAGTTACATGATCCAGTGGACTGGAGAAGATAATTCTGTCAGTAGCAGTGTTTGGAACACAGTAAGCCTCATATATGGTTAAAGGTACACAGTTATCACATGTGTAGTAACACAATAGATAGTTTCAAATTACAAGGTTATTTCAATTTAAATGCAGGCTTTCCTTCTATGCACTATTCAAAAGGAAAAAAAAAATCAACCAAATGCAAGAGGTATAAGTAATAACAACTTAAACTTTGAATCCTGCACACTAGCCTTCAAAATAAAATGTTTTAAAGAAAGTTCCCACAGAAAGAAAACCACCTCCCTCTCAGTGTATTCAGAAGTACTGTAGGCTTTTCAGCTTCAACAGTTTCTAAGACTATTCTTAAATGTGAACAATTTAGGAGAGGGATTGCATCTTTTCAAGGAAAATCACTGCAAATCATCATGCAAAAATAAAAAGCTACATTCAGTACAGTGGTGATGAAAAGAACAATCTAATTCAAGGTTGCCCTTATGGTCGAGTAAGTTACAGTTTATAATCTTAATTAAGAAATCCTAATCTTTCAATACTGTACAATAAAACATATTAGTTTCTACCCCTGTAAAATCCAAGGTCATGATGAAGTCATTGTTAGGACTAGAAACAAAAACCAGTGTTATTTAGCCCTCTTTTAAATTAATTCACTGACCCACACTGTTTTCTATAGCATCCTTTCCAAAGAAAGCAATTAAGCCACAAATGTCCACACCCTGTCTCAAAGCTTTGGAAGAAATTACTGAAAGCTGACATTAATTTTGATATGATCAAATTGCTGTTACTTGGCACAACTTAAGATCCAGGCTCCTTTTTACTCCCTGACCTTGTGTTGTGTGACTCCATTTCCTAAGGCATGTTCTGATCCATGGCACCATATGAAACAAGCCAGTCTGTGCTGATCAGCACCACAAACCCAACTGTGGATGTACATTCCCTTCCCTGATGGGGCACTGTCATGGACAGCTGGACAAGAAGGCAGTATGTAGCCTTGGAAAATCCTATCTGAACTGGTTGCTCTTTCAGTTAGTGTTGTCAGTGTTTTTCTTCTCAATGGGAAAGGTATTTATAAGTTGAGCAGAGGACAGAGCATACACTCAGCAGCAGTCTAGCTGGCAACCTATGGCTTGTGGCTTCATTGTCAGAATTGAATTCATCTCAGAAGAATTTGTTTGGGTGATGCTTGAATTCATTTTTCCTCCAAACTTTAGCTTGTACTTTTCTAAATGAGAAAAAACCCTGCAAAATTAGAAGTTCAAGCTGACTTGGTCTGAGATAGTTTTAATTTCTACAGCGTAGCTTGAAATTTCATGGCTGGTGTGGGAAATCAAAGTTTTACTGAAGCCCTCTAGGGAAATTTGTGCCAGTACAACTAGGCTCTTCAGGTATCAGTCACTCATGTACAGTGTAATCAGCTGAAAGTTGTACGTAGCAATACTCTGGAAAATGATCTGGCATTGCACACATACACCTGGGTACAACACACCACAGCTATCTGAAGCTCATCTGAACAGAATAAAGGAGTTGAAACTAAACAGTTAGATGAAGCATCTGCCAAGAAGCTGTCTTCCTCAAAGTGAGGGAAGACAAGCAAAGGACTGGTACTCAACACAGATGCAAAGAAATAAATGTTTCATTTTTGTCTTTGTTTCCACAAAAAATCCCTCTATTCAGTATTATTGGTGTAAAACTTAAAAAAAAAAGATACAATCTTAAACTCTAATCTTTTTCACCAGTGGCACCCAGGTCATGATTAAAACACTTCAGGTTTAGTACTCATTCTCATTTAATGACTTAGCCATTCTCATTTAATAACTCTGCCACTAGATATTATGCACAGTATATTAAGAAAGCATTGTTTGAAAGTGGAAACACCACTTTAAGATGGATATTAAAGAAATGTGACAAAGAAAGCTAGCGATGAGATGAAAACAATCTGTGATGCTCCATAAGAAGCTCTTTAAAGGGGAGGAAGGGTTCACAAAGTCCTTTTTCATCCACAAATTGCCTCCAGCTGAACAAGGGTAGCACTGAAGGTGGGGCCTTCACCTTACTGCCACTTCTTCACTCTCCAACTCTCCTGTGCATGTGGTTAGGGGTATGCTCTTCTGCTGGAATACCAAATGTTTTCTTTGTTCTGGGAGTCAGGCAGCTGGAATACATTTCTGGATTTTGTAAAAGACAGAGTAATGTCCCTGGCATAACAATAATTAACTAAAAAAATCTTCAGAAATGAGAATGCAGAAGCTACATTTTGGTATAAACGAGTTGGTTTCTAGCACATACATAATTAGACCTGTGGAGGCATAGGAACATAATACCCATAGGTGCCCTCAGAACAATTGCTCACCCTCCAAGCATTGCCAGCTAATTGGGACTTCTGGGAATGATATCACAGCCAATGTCAGCCAATCTGTGCTGCTCCAAACAGCTCTGGGATCCCCAGAGTTACCATGTTTTCAAGGCCAGTACCTTCAGGAATAGTGAAAAGCCACACAGATGCAGCTGGTTTTGTAAAGTTACACTGACCAAGAATATTGAGGTGATGGCCAAATGCTCACACCAACCCCAGCTTTGCTTCCATCAAAGGCAGGAGATATTTATGTCTTTTTAAATCACATCATATCTACTTTGTTAAATAATTCCTAAATGTAGTAATGTATTTGGACTAAGTTGATTACCTGAAAGAAACTCTCTGTGTGAAACAAAGTAAAAATTCATCTAAAAGCCAAAATATTATATAAACACAGGTAAACTATCAAGTAGGGCAACTGTATGACATCGATCCATAAGGATAGTTCATTATGAGCCAGATTTACAGTCTTCCCCCAGGCTGCTTCAGGGACAGTGGGACACTGCATTGTCCATTGCATTGACTTAAATCAGAATTTGTAATCTAACTGAGGATAGTTTATTTATATAATGCTATTTTATTTGTGTCCAGATGAATATTAAAAAAAGAAAGCAAAATAAAAAAAGTCAGCATCTTTATCAATACTTAAATGCATTTCAGCTAGTGGCTGTATACAGTCTATAATACTCCAGAGGCATTTGGGTCAAAAGCTTGCTGATGTATGAACATTTTTGAGTAGTGATGAATTCAAGCATCAAGAATTTAATTTTAAAAGTGTTCTGGAGTCTTTTCAGTATACAGAAACAGAACTGAATATAAAAAAACAAATATATATTACTTGTTCTAATGAAGTCTAAGAATGAATCAGAAACCAAATGTTGATGATTACAATCAAATAAAGTGACTGTTCCAGATCCAGACCATTAGAAAACACTCAAAATCACCTTTGCTCAAAAATATGTATATCTACAAATCCTTCTTTTCTAAATGAAGCCAGATATTGCAAAAAATCTCCTTCCTCAGTTTCCCCCAATTGTAAGGAAAAATATTTCAGATATATATTGACATATTCTGAGGCAGAAACAGAGGTCCAATAGACAATTAAAGGCAATCCAGTGACAATTGTCCTGAGGATGACACCCTGTAAAATGATCTATAGCATATATACTACAGTGCCACTAATGCAAATGCAGTTGTCAGACTTTTCTCGAGACGATGGTGTCAGTGCTACTGCAAACTCTGCTCCTAGAAAGTCATGAGTTAGAAGATGAGAACCAAATGGACTCGCAGCTGGGAAAAGCCAACACTGATTAATTTAACTAGCAGCCATTTGTACAGACTTTGTGTAAGTTTAAAAATTTCCCTTGAGAGAAACAAGGTCAGTGAAGGACAGAGTTCATGTCTTCCAGTGATAATGAAAAATACATAAATAGTAAGGAAATACTGCAAAGGATTTGATTCTTTGTCCAATGCTTGGAAAGTTCAACATTTCCACTATGACTGAGCACTACAAATCCTAGCAAATATATGAGGTGGAGAAGTGTTTATTAGTGGTTATTATTTTGATTCTGGTTTGGAGTCATAGGAGGAAAACAGAGGAACTTCTGCTGTCTTGAATAACCTATCCCCCTCCCCATCATAAACCAGTCTTAAAAGAACAGAGGGGAAAACAGTGTCATCAGAGGGCTTTCACTCCAACTCTTTGATGAAGAAGATGCAAACAGTTTGAGCTCTAACATGTTGTTTCATTTTAATGAGCAGTGAGTACCCTCCTTGTCCTTATTAAAGTGGTTAATGGTGCTTCTACTGCCTCATTATCACTGCTAGAACACATTCGGTGCTGCTCCTACTGCTAAGTCAACTCCTTTTAGTTTGACAAATGATCAGAAAGTCAAATCAGATTGCTCAGAGATACTTAATAAAATTCCAACAGTGTTTCTCTGAGTGTCCGTGGGGATGCTCAAATTATTTATATTTTCTTGAGGTTTACTATAATTACTGTGATTGTACTTTCTCCAAACAAATATATCTATGCCAATTAAAGCCATACTAGGTATGTATGTTGATCAGACTAGCATGAAACTGTTGTTTTAATCAAAACATGGAGATTAAATTGAGTTTCCCTTCTATTAACTCCAAATGTTACACTTACATACTCCAGAATTTAATTTTTTGTGAAGTGGGTTAAAGGTTTACTAAAGAAGCTTATTTTTACACAATTCTAACAGAATTTTCTTTGTTTTTCCCTTCTTTTTTATCTTGCCTATTTCTGCTTTGGGCCAGGTAATATTATCTTGTTTCTATTCCTAAATACACAGTACATTTTAGGCATAATTGTGGTATGTCATAATGCTGATCACAGTGTAAATGGCTAAAGGGATATAATACCAGACCAAATAACTACAAATTACTAATGTCATTCTACCAACATTCTGCTGTCTTTTCTTTTTGGAGTGTAATTTAATGACTATGTAAAGAGATCAAAACATCACTTAAAAATAATCAGTCTGTATTTAACAGATTATTTTATAACCTGTATATCCATATTAATATGATTTTAAGTGAAGATTATGAAAATTTTCTGAATTGTTTCTGTCAGGATATTCTTTAAATATTCTGTGGGGAAAGAATGATACATTCCAGGTTCCCATCAAACATAAATCTCTGTGCAATGAGGTGTGAAAACTTACTGGTAATTGTGATTAGATTAGCAATTGTGGGTTTGTCCATAATGTGAGGATGAGACATGATTACTCTGAATAGCTGCCAGAAAGACTCATCTGACTCATTTGACTCAAAGAAACCACTTGTTTCTTAGCAGGATGAATAGATTAAAGAAAACAAAAGTAGAACAGAAATGAATATGTGTTTCTCACCAAAGAGTCCAGTCATGTCCACAGTAGGGCTGAACATTTCCCAGGTAGAATCCAAGAGACTGTGTGACTTCAACTAGGTTGGTGAAGTCCAGACTGATGCTATTGAAAAGCACAGAGGTCATGATGATTTCGTCGATTGCCCACACATCTTCACCTTGAGAAGAGTGATAAGGTTGCCACCATCTGAACTGAATGCCAACCTGTCTTGCATCTTCAGGCAACTCCACTGAAATTATTCTGGAAAACAAAATTAGTATTGGAAGTTTTGCTGTTTGTAATAGTTCCATGGGGATGCATTTTATGGCTATTTTTTCTTACTGACCCTAAAAATCATGGGTAAATTCAGCCCATAATTACTTTAGTATCCACTAGTATAGCTGCTACCAATGAGAGGGGAATTGTTCTCCTGGTAGTCAAAGTATTTATATATGGAAAGCCATGTACAAACGCCACAAAAAAGAGTTTCTACCAATGTAGCAAAATTTGCTGCTACTGTGAACCTTTCTGTAAGTTTAAAGGTGCTCTTCCTTTTCAGAAGAAACATGAATGCCCTCCACTTGAAGCCCAGGAGCTTAGACTGGCAAAGAGAAGATCAGCTGACAAGGACATATGAATTCCAGCTCCATTTTCTCAGACTCAGTGGATTTTATCCTAATCTGAAGACATGCATCTGTGCATTTTTCTGCACAGCACTGATGTCATGCCTGTGTTCCTCTTGCCCTAGAAGAACCCACCCCTGCAGATTGCCCTGTTTGAGGTTCATCTTGTCAGACAGTGTGATTACGTGTAGTCTTTTATGGAAGACACTTTTCTTTTGTAGTTGTATTATAGATGCAACTCATACATATAGATGCAACTATATATAGATGCATATAGACTCATACATATAGNCATATGAATTCCAGCTCCATTTTCTCAGACTCAGTGGATTTTATCCTAATCTGAAGACATGCATCTGTGCATTTTTCTGCACAGCACTGATGTCATGCCTGTGTTCCTCTTGCCCTAGAAGAACCCACCCCTGCAGATTGCCCTGTTTGAGGTTCATCTTGTCAGACAGTGTGATTACGTGTAGTCTTTTATGGAAGACACTTTTCTTTTGTAGTTGTATTATAGATGCAACTCATACATATAGATGCAACTATATATAGATGCATATAGACTCATACATATAGATGCAACTCATACATATAGTTGCATCTATATATTCCTACAGATGCATACTAGAGGTGAGTCCCAGGCACTTTTCCTGGTATGCAAGGTCACCTGATTTGCCATGGCAGCTATGTCAACAAACTTAAAACTAACAAACTGCAAAGAAAATTAAGAGTAATATCTAATTTCCAAGAGCAATTATTGTACACAGCCACAGGGAGCATGCATTAATTGCCACAGCAATGACACCTTCTTGAAAGCTCCATCAATCACCAGGACCATGGTGCCCCATGCAATGCACATGAGCTGTGAAACAGACTGGCAACAGGGACATTTGTCTCCACTGGTGTACAACCACTTGCTGGCTAAAGGGGTTTCAGCAAACTCATCATGTAGCTGATATTCTTCTTTCTCTCTTAGATGAAATATGGATAAAATGACAAACCAGATGAACTGGAAATACAATTTTCATACTTTAGCACCAAGTTTCTCCCAGATTTAAGGCTTCCTACGGTGCATGTTGTAATGGTTTGTTCTGCACATATGAAACAATCTTGTGCCTGTTGCACTCCTAGTGCAAAACCACACTCCTAAAAACTACTTGCTCAACTGTCATTGTAAAGAGTAAATTTATAATACTGTTGTTTAATGTCAAATTGATTTTAAAGAATATGTTAACCCATTATCAAGAAAAAAATCAAAAGGCTTGGCTAAACAGGTGGGAAGCACTCAAAAAGTCCTGGCTGGCACTTCTAGAAGCTGCCTTCTGCTAGTCATAGGCTGGAGACAGCAGCGTTGAGGGACAGCCAGAGGTGACAGCTGCTGTGTCCCCATGCCAAGGGACCAGCAGTGCACACACTTCATGTATGGCAGATACATTTTTTTTGCTGCTCAAATAAACATGCTTGGATGACTTCATACCCTTCTGAGAGAAAGACCAAGCCTCATTACTCTCTGGCTTGTGAATAAACTGCAAGGATTTTCTTTCTACCAAGGGCTCCCTAATCAATAAGAACTCTGATTTTATTTTTAATTAACTTTAAAAGGCTACTGAGTGCCAAAAGGAACTGATTATTTTGTCTTCCATCTTTCAGTAGGGCAAACCTGAGGAAAGCGAGTCGCTTGCCTAGGAGGAGCCCTGTATCCAGTGTACTCCATGAAGCACTTCCACTTGCATGAGCTAATGTGCTGTTGTAATCCTGGGCATACTTCTCTGCTGGTGGCTGTCTCTGACGCCTGCATCTTCCCTTTCNAAGAGTTTCTACCAATGTAGCAAAATTTGCTGCTACTGTGAACCTTTCTGTAAGTTTAAAGGTGCTCTTCCTTTTCAGAAGAAACATGAATGCCCTCCACTTGAAGCCCAGGAGCTTAGACTGGCAAAGAGAAGATCAGCTGACAAGGACATATGAATTCCAGCTCCATTTTCTCAGACTCAGTGGATTTTATCCTAATCTGAAGACATGCATCTGTGCATTTTTCTGCACAGCACTGATGTCATGCCTGTGTTGCTCTTGCCCTAGAAGAACCCACCCCTGCAGATTGCCCTGTTTGAGGTTCATCTTGTCAGACAGTGTGATTACGTGTAGTCTTTTATGGAAGACACTTTTCTTTTGTAGTTGTATTATAGATGCAACTCATACATATAGATGCAACTATATATAGATGCATATAGACTCATACATATAGATGCAACTCATACATATAGTTGCATCTATATATTCCTACAGATGCATACTAGAGGTGAGTCCCAGGCACTTTTCCTGGTATGCAAGGTCACCTGATTTGCCATGGCAGCTATGTCAACAAACTTAAAACTAACAAACTGCAAAGAAAATTAAGAGTAATATCTAATTTCCAAGAGCAATTATTGTACACAGCCGCAGGGAGCATGCATTAATTGCCACAGCAATGACACCTTCTTGAAAGCTCCATCAATCACCAGGACCATGGTGCCCCATGCAATGCACATGAGCTGTGAAACAGACTGGCAACAGGGACATTTGTCTCCACTGGTGTACAACCACTTGCTGGCTAAAGGGGTTTCAGCAAACTCATCATGTAGCTGATATTCTTCTTTCTCTCTTAGATGAAATATGGATAAAATGACAAACCAGATGAACTGGAAATACAATTTTCATACTTTAGCACCAAGTTTCTCCCAGATTTAAGGCTTCCTACGGTGCATGTTGTAATGGTTTGTTCTGCACATATGAAACAATCTTGTGCCTGTTGCACTCCTAGTGCAAAACCACACTCCTAAAAACTACTTGCTCAACTGTCATTGTAAAGAGTAAATTTATAATACTGTTGTTTAATGTCAAATTGATTTTAAAGAATATGTTATCCCATTATCAAGAAAAAAATCAAAAGGCTTGGCTAAACAGGTGGGAAGCACTCAAAAAGTCCTGGCTGGCACTTCTAGAAGCTGCCTTCTGCTAGTCATAGGCTGGAGACAGCAGCGTTGAGGGACAGCCAGAGGTGACAGCTGCTGTGTCCCCATGCCAAGGGACCAGCAGTGCACACACTTCATGTATGGCAGATACATTTTTTTTGCTGCTCAAATAAACATGCTTGGATGACTTCATACCCTTCTGAGAGAAAGACCAAGCCTCATTACTCTCTGGCTTGTGAATAAACTGCAAGGATTTTCTTTCTACCAAGGGCTCCCTAATCAATAAGAACTCTGATTTTATTTTTAATTAACTTTAAAAGGCTACTGAGTGCCAAAAGGAACTGATTATTTTGTCTTCCATCTTTCAGTAGGGCGAACCTGAGGAAAGCGAGTCGCTTGCCTAGGAGGAGCCCTGTACCCAGTGTACTCCATGAAGCACTTCCACTTGCGTGAGCTAATGTGCTGTTGTAATCCTGGGCATACTTCTCTGCTGGTGGCTGTCTCTGACGCCTGCATCTTCCCTTTCACTCTTCACTCTCATAAGCTCGCCCACACAGACAATAATTCTCACTGACAGTAATTTATAGGAAATCCTAAATCATGACACACATCACTGATATGCCTATGGATGGTAAAATATTTAACACATGTTAAAATAAATTTCTCATCCCAGGGGATTAAGCAAACACAATTTAAAAACATTGGTGTAAACCTTTGTGTATGGCACATATGTTAGTATGCAGAACCTGACTACATCTCCAGTTATAACAGCTTCTCCTGTCTGGCTTTGATTTGTTGGAGATAGATGGAGAGGGAGGGGGATTCTTGCTAATGACTTTGCTGCTGCAGAGAAGAAAAGTGTTCCTACTAACATTACCAGCTACCATTAGATTTCTTAAAAACCAGCTGGGAGACCTTTGCTCTGATCTCATTCTTTCAAGCTATGCGCATACCTAATAGTGAAAAGCCACTGCTGTTCTGCTCAGAAGAAAAATGCAGCTGTCAAATGTTAGCAGATTAAATACACCTTTTCAGCAGAACATTAAATGTCTAATTATTTTTGGTATGACTGAAGATTAATTAAATTTCTGGATACAGATTGATTGCCAAACTTTGCAGCAGTCCATCTACGTTACCAAAAATGCTGGTATTTTCAGACAACATAATACGAAAAGGTGAAGCTTTCTTCATGTTCTTCATCATAATTATTGCCAGCATTAACTTCAGGTTTATACATGTCATTTTTCTGTCTATCCAGAGTGGACTAAAACCTTTCTGACCTGTGTATGTTGTGCTTAGCTCTTTGCCCTGTCAGAACAACAGAAATTGTTTCATGCTTAATCTCAAAAAGCAAAAGAAGTCCCTGGCATCAGTATAATTTATTACATTTATATCTTAAACTTCATTAAAATTAGTCACCGGAACATGTATTTTCCTTTTTATTATAAAAGTTTCATAGTGCTATATATTAAAAACCTTCAGGGAAATATATAACTCCTACAGCTGTATTCCTGAATCTGAGAATTAAATACAGGCCATATAAAATATATATGTGACTACAATAAACAACAGGAAGGGAAATTTTGAAGAAGGCTTAAGAGTGTTCCAGTGTGGAGGATCTTTCCTTTGGAAACATTTAAAACTTCAGAAATTAAAGTCTACAAATACAGTCATTCCTCTCAGATTTTTTAAGTATTCCGTATAGCTCTCAGGAAATATATTTAATGTTAAATGGGTTTTTTTCCATTAGAATACTCTTAATGACATTTTTAAACTGTAATTTTGTACTGAGTTATTAATAACATAAGGAAATATATATATTTTTTAATTCATTGATCTGAGCTCAATAAATATAAATAATGAAAGCTGCACATAAAGTGACCTGCAGACTATTTACTGTCCCACCCCAGGGTTGTCTCAGGCATTATCCTGGAATTCGGTGGAAGGGTAGAGAAGAGGACCTAGCACAAAGCTGCCCTTGGGACAGGACCTGCAATGCCAGCATCAGCTCTGCCTCTCCTGTGCCCCCTTGCAGAGCATCCCCTTTTATTGGGATTTATTTGCTCTGGTTATTCTGGCCATGTGGTACAGGTGTGCTCCTGGGGACTCCTGATTGTGCACTGCTTGCTTTAAATTGGTGGATGGTCTCACAAATGTAACAGCAAAGATTATCTTCTTCTCTAAATACATCAGATACATTCCTCTCTAATCCGATGCTGCTAGGATAGGTGCTGCTAGATGAGATGAGCTCTTTGTTCAGCTTCTCCCTGGTGTGTACAATTCCCAGGCACAGTCACCAGCAGGTCTTCCCAGGGCACCAAGTCAACCCACAGGCACACAGTCATAATGGGACCAGGCACAATTTCCATGCTGATCTGGAGAGACCTTCATGGTCAGATTTTGTCTCAGCTGTCCTGTGCTGCCTGCAAACTCCTAATCCCAGAGGATAGTGTAGTGAAGGTATCCATGGCTTCAAAGCTACAAATAATTTATGTTAATTTTCCTTTACAAGTGGCTGCTTCCATGGGAGAAGACATGCCCCTATCTCCCACAAGGGCTTTGCTACCCCTTAACCCACATTGCCTCTGCTTGTTTTGCCACATCACCTGAGACTTGAATGCCATTAAACCCATGCCTTCATTTTTAGAGAAGCAAACAAAAATGGGAAGTACCCAAAACAACTGCAAAATATTAAGGAAAAGCAATAACTTTCAGTGTCCAGTAAGAGAGCTTCACTCTCCTCACTCCTGCACCATATGGCCAGATGTACTTACTCTCTGCATTGCAGTGCCTACCACTACCATCCTGAACTTACATGTAGGTAACATTCCTCACAATACTTATGCATATACCTTGGCTCATGGTAGTTGAGATAAGAGTAGTGTTCCAGTAGTTTCCAGGTAATCCCATTGTCATAGGAGTAGTGCAGCAGCACTCCTTCCCCAGGCTGGTCGGGTGCTTTGCAGGTACTCAGCACTGACTTGCTGCCCAGGCGTAGTGTGAACTGCAGGAACCTGGATCAGAATTACACAAATATTTATAGGGTACCATTTGCATAGTGATTTGTTGCCTTTTTTTTTTTCCCCCTAACTAGGTTGCTTTCAGATCTTCTTAACCTAGACAAATTTTGATAAATATTGGTTACAGGGTTTTGTACGTGCGATTTGTTTTTACAGTCAAGTAATGCAATGTGGCACATATGGCTAAAAAATGCCAATCTTTACAGTATTTAATTATTTATTAGGCACTGAAGGGGAGGGAGAGATAGTGAATGGATCTAATCAGCTGCCACAAGCTGTCAAATAAACACAGCCTTATAAATAGTTAATTAGCACTTGGCTTTGACTCTCAGGTTTGATATTAACATTTCATATTTTCCATCTGAGCTGTACCATAACTTCCCTCCAGTCTGTTTTGGCCTCTGTTGTTTACAAAGGAGGAAGAAAAAAGGCAAGGCTGTTAAATCACCATTAAAATGTGGAACTAGGAGGTTTGAAACACTTTTTTTTTACTTCTCAAACAAGAAACCTTAACAATACACAAAGTAGTAGGTGGAAAGGGAAGGGTTTCTCAGTTCCTTTGCTTCACATTACTGTTCTTTCCCTCTCACCTGGACTGGGAGCTGTCAAGGAAGGAGGTGATAAGCTGGCGTCTCCCATCCTTGTTGAAGACCAGAGCCTTGCCGCTGGCCAGGACCCCGCAGCCAAAGCTGACCTCAGCCCCACGGATGGAGTAGAAGTTGTGGTAAGAGGAGAGGCGGGAGCTGGTGAAGCTCTCCGAGATGAACATGGGGAAGGTCTGTGATGCCATCTCACACGCCGGCCCTGAAAAGCCAGGATCACACCTGCAAGGGAGGAAGATTGAAGAGTGCAATTAATGACCCTTCTTCTGTAGCTGGCTGACAAACCAACAGACTGGCTGTAGTTGTTGATGAACTGAAGACACCTACAAAGTCCCTCTCAAATCTAAAGAACAAAAACCTCTTTAAACTTTACTTAGGTATTGCACAGCCTGCAACTGTCTTTTTTGCTAGTATCAACTTTTCCACACAATACAGAAATACTTTTATTCATTTTTGGAACAAAAAATACTGCTGACATAATTTACAGTTGTTCGTATGTAAAATGATGAATTTGCATTTTTCTGTAGCTTGTCAAATGTGATTACAAGAAACTGAGTAACAGAACAGAACTTCTCATGGGTCACACTTTTGTTAATGCCTAAAAATACTTATACTGGTATTTTGAAGGTGCTTACTGGTTTTGATTAAGTACCTTTTCTTTTTAGGCTGGAGCCCTTTTAACAAGCCATATTTTCAGAAAAAAGTAGAGTGTTGACCTTCTATGTTTGAGGTCTGTTAGGCTATGCTATATTAGAACTATGAAAATTGTTATTCTCAATACAGAAGTGATACAGTCACAAAACTAAAACCAGTATTAAGCATGCATCACTGACATTTCCATGTGCACACGTGTAGCACATTTTAGGGAAGTTAGACTCTCTCCCAAAAGAAAACTATAAAACAAATATTAAATGTGCTGTTGTTTAGAAAGATTGATCTTCAGCTCTCCAGTGAGTTTTATGCATGCTGGAGGCTATGCTAGTTTTATATTTAGTCATCTCAAAAAGCAAGGGCTGAGATGAAAATCACTTCAACTTTCAGATCATCAAGTGAACTGTGACAGCAACTGAATACAAGTATTGAATGATAATTCTTACTTGCAGCCATTTCTAGTACACTGTCCTCGCCCTGAGCAGAATTTGAGGCAAGATGGACCAATATAAACTGCAGAGAAAAGAAATCAGTTAAATGAAGGGTTATGTGATAAACAGACTATATCAAATATAAGAAAGCATACAGACCTGATCATACAGTTACTGCATTTATCTTAATTCCACTAGTTGAAAGAAGTCTACAAAAGGATAAAATGCATTTGACTATGTCAAGGATAGCCAACGATAATATATTATTTAATGGATAATGTCTATCTGTGGCTTTAGACACTAGTGATGTTTTAATTAATGTACTTGATTTTTTCTAAGATTGTGAATGAGATCAGATGATATGCTATGCTTCTCTTTTCTTCATTTTATTTCAGAGATGTAATCTAATATATACATTAATACATTCCAATAGCAGTCATAGATTTTAAAAATGAGCTGCTGCTACTCTACTGAAATCCACATACTTCACTGGACTTTCTTGAATTAAAACCCTGCCCTGATACGTCTGAAGTAATTGTTAAATATGATACACTTTCACTGATTGTTTAAAATGGAATAAAACTCCAAACCATGTGTGCCCAAAAATACTCCAGACTTGTTTTAATCTTTTACTTCATCTTCCACCAGTGACTCCTAATTAACACTGTTGATACTCTGTGAAAAATATGAAGGATGGAAAGATGAGCAAATCTCAGTATAATCTACACCTCATTGCACCACTATAAAGAAAAGCATTATAGACTAATGCACTAATCTGTGATTAATCAAGACAATATGATAAACAGACCTTAATTATGAATAGTGCCATCTTTTCTGTTGAAGAATGCTTATTACTCAGAGTTACCCACTTACATTACCACTTTTGGAATGTTATCCAAAGAGTCACCAATTTAAAGTAATCTATAACAAGCCACACTTATTCCTTCTCCTAGTTTTCTGATGCTGCCCACCAGAGTAGTGTGTCAGCACTCCCTAGCAGATGCACTCTAAACCCGTTACTCCCTGAACCTAGCTCCCCATCAGAATTCATGTGATTTCTAGACTTTCTCACTTTTCAGGGTGCAAAAATTCTATTCTGTATGTTTGATTTATTTGTGTCTTTTGAGGTCTTTTTGAGGGGGTGGTAAAAGGAGAAGGGTTAAAGATGTGATGATGTCGTTCAAAATGAGAAAAGCTTTATGGAAATTGGCAGTTTTCCAGTGTTTCTAAAAGATGGCCAGCTTCCAGATTTCACTTAAAACTTAATTCACAGAAGAAACAGTTGTGAAGCTAAAAGTCAGAGTGCTGAATCCTTCAAAATCTTTCTCTCTTCAAGAATTTGAGTGGCTTACCAATATTTATAAGTCTTTCCCTACAATACAGTGTAAAGCTTCAGTTTCACTAGTGCCTAACAAAGGAGGCATGCAGAACCTCAGAACCACCTTCATTTTTAAGACTTGTTTCCTGGATCATGGTTCTAAACCTCCAAGAAATTTCAGAGCAGGCCTTTTTGGTAGTTGGTTGGTAAACCTTCTTGAGAGATGGTACACACTGGAGCATGCAGCATCCTTTGAGGACACTGTATTATGTTGTACAAGCAAAGGTAGAGCAGATATATGAATTTCCCATTGATACTCAAAATCTTGGTTTGTTCCGTTGTAAAGAATTCAGATTTTTGGATTGATTTCATCTTGTTCTTGTTTCTGTGAACATTTATGAGCATCTCAAACACAGTTTGCATTTTCTTAGGTAGCAACTCATCATTTATACGCCTAAATTTTCCCTTCATTTTACTTTCTTTTTGATGTATATCATAATCTGTGAAGACAAGAGTTAATTCTCTATCCAGAATGTCAAGATGATGTTACTTCCCATTAATATGATTTAGAGAATAATTTCCATTACTTCTTGTGCAAAACTTCCATTTGTGGCATTACTTTATCAGCCTCAAGGACTTTCTTTTCAAAACTAGCCATTAATCTAACCGAAGAATTCTGCAAAATGCAACTATTTCCCATTCCCAGGCTCCATATCAAACCTTACTGGGAATCACTACAAAATTTCACAGACTATTGTACATCTTCATAGATCTTTAAATTACATACTTTACATGTCTAATAAAACAAATTCTGAAGGTAGTTTACTTAGTGTCAAATCATTTAAGGCTAATGAGCAAGGTAAAAAGTTGCAGCTTCTCATAGTCAGCTTTTTCATTCATGCTTATTTCTGCATTTCGTACATTGTAGCTATTTTATCCTCTGTTACTAAATACTTTTCCCATGATTTAAAGTATTTCCTCTGAAAATTGGCCCCAGTTATCCTCTGCACTAAGTTTTATAATTATATGAGTCAATATAAGCTCCTCACAGTTCTTCACAACCATTTGAAAAATAGGGAGGTGAAAAATAATTTCCTAAAACAAGACTAGTTCCCTGAAACAGATGGTAGTTCAGTTCCCTGGACATAGTGTAAACAGTGTAGAAGTTTTGTCAGTGATTTGATAGCAGCATTGCTTTATGAAGGTCTTCTGTGTCCAGAAGGAAAAACACATCCCAGATGCTGTAGCTGTTGCTTAGGCTGGCACAGTGCATGCCCTTAATAGTGCAGTGTAGTACCTACCTATGTAATTAGGACTAAGCAGTCAGAGAATTGTTATATTAAGACCTTGTTACCAATATATTCTCTTGGAAAGCATACCATTAAAAAAAACAAACAAAAAGAGGTGAGGTACTCTAATAGGCTGTTGTCTTTTCAAATGGCAGAATTCCCTGCTGGCTTGAAAATGCTGCAGAATACTGAAAATCCTTCAAGTTGTGATTGTGGAAAACACAGTTGCTTGGAGCAGCATATAAAAAAACATATGTATCATGATCTTGTATAAGAATACTAACTATTATCAATTGCCCACATATTTCCAAGGATTGGTCCTGTCTGTCTCCATCGAATCCTGGTGTCACTTGTTAATGCAGCATTGGGAAGAGGAATAGTTACTCGGTTCCACCTGAAATACAGAGAACACAAATGCTAGCATTTTCCACTGATAGTTATTAAATAACTGTATGTTTTACAGATGTGTTTACTTATACTGAAAGTTCTGTGAGAACTCTTAATTCTAAAATCTGCTCAAACAAAGCTTTAGAAAATACAAATAAAAAAAGGATCATGGCCCATGATATTTTCAAAAAATATATGAATGTTATTGCTTTATAAAACTGAGCCATTTTCCCCCCTGTATGAATGCTCAATGTCAACAAAGACCTTAACCTGCTGTGCTGTAGTGGATTCTCCATCACAATGACTATCTCCTAAACTGCATACTGAGTCAAACCTTTCAGTATGACTGAGCTCTGTCTGTTTTGTGCAAACTACTGTGGGTGAGAAGAGGAGCAGAGAGGATTTAGCTTGCTGTGGGGTCTGGGTCATCATTCTCATACCATGCACAGGGGCTACACTTCTACACACAGCAAGGGTAATGATTCCTGTGAGAATGATACAGGAACGGGGAGGTCACCAGATCATAGCAATGTTTCAACTACACTTTCTTCTCATAGTCATATCAGCTGCTCTGATGGGATTTGTGCTACACAGCAAGATGTCACAATTCATTTTATGCTCAGAACAGTACCAAAGAGACTTAAAAAAGAGAAGGGTTGATCTAAGAAAGTGATACTAACAACCACTTCCATCTGCAGAAGTACAGAGAACGTGCTTCACAGTGACCCAGTACTGGGATTCCAAGTGAGTAAAGGTGTCTGCAGATGTAAATATGGCTGTGACTGATGGTTCCCCTGACTAAGAAGAAAACTTCTGTGGCTTTGACAAGGTATAACTTTTCTTCTGATTACCAGCATGCTGCCTACAGGGTTGTTTTGGTAATTTATCTTTAGCATCAGAAATATTATACCACAGAAGCAGGCCCATATATTTCAAATTTCATTACTGGGCAGCCATGAGACCAGAAGACTCCTTCCTTGCTGTCTTCATCTAGTCAAAAATGAAAGATGGCATGGGGTTGTGTGCTTTGCTGCTTTCTTCTGTCACCTATAATTCACTTCTCTACTCTGGCATCTCAGTTAGCTTTGCAGAGAATACTCTCACCCGCTGTAATTTTCAGAGGCATAGATGGTGCTGTGGGGGAGGTGAGGCCCAGCACAGATCTCAGGCAAACACTCAGTGTGGAGCAGAGACCAGGAGCGACCATGGTTGGTTGAGAACTCCAAGCTTACGCTGATAACAGTGAAGGAAACAAAAGGAGAAAGACACCATGAGCCTACACCTGGCATAGATATGAATGTAGAAGCACCAAACACTGAGAAACCACTAAATCTGCTGTTCCTGAGAACTGATGCTGAAACGTGAAATAATTTTAAGCAGACTTTTTGAATACAATAAATCCTGAAAATACAAACATGAACTAAATCAGGGTGTTTAAAACCCTAAAGGGTAGTCTGTAGATTGAGGATTGTCTAAACACCTAGTCCTGGTTTAGCCACCATCTAGTGCTCAGTGGTAAATTTTTGTGAATTTTGTAACAACCATATTCAAAACCTCCACATTTGCTTGGAAAAAGGCTGCTGCTCCCTGTTTTCATAGATGAGTAGTAAATCAAACCATCCATGTGCAGGTAGTGACATCAGAGAACCAGAAACTCCATGTGACCATCCACTGAGTCTATGGTGAGTTATTAAACCCATTCTCCCGAAAGTTCATTGACAAGTTCCATTTTCCAAAAGCTATTACAAGAATTCTTTTCCTTTTCTGTTTCCCTGAATATTTAAAAACTACCATTGTTGACAATCTATGAGTGTAAGGAAATCCTTAGGTGTCATACATTCTGAAGACCTTGAAAAAGTAATATAGAATGTACTTGATTTATAACAGATTTAGTATTCGACTGAAATACTCTTCTAATTTCCTCCATATAATTAGCTTGTAATATTCTCTTTTATTTAAAGTAATGTCAGTGGAACATTATAAAAGTCATAATTCATCACCTCAATACTAAATTATTGGATTATAACTTTTCCTTTTCATTATAATTTGATGACAATATTACTTTATTTAAATGTACCATCACTGTGATATTGTGTGTATTAAAATGGTTTATGAAGGTTTTGACTAATTTTTTTCAGATTTAACTTTACTGATACCTTGGAGGGTCGTATTTACTGCATATATTCAGTATGAATCTCTCATATTTGCAGTAATGGAAGCAATTTTGAATAATGCTGTGTAAATACAAACAGGGATAAAGGGGACCTAGTGCTTCTTTTGTTATGAAGAAGCTCACTTTTGCTTCAGAAATAGTTTACACAAGGGACAAATACTTAGCTGTCAAAATGTACAGGAATTCCCATCAGAAGACAGGCTGAGACAGACACTTTATGTGACACACATTTACAGGCCAGGAGTGCTTACATGCAAGCTTTTAATTTTCTATTTAGAAATACTTGCCCCTCCTGGCAAATAAGTGCAATGCCTTGATTTTTGCTGCCTTGCATGGCTGCTAGGATGGTCAGTGCTATTGAAACTCTTTCCAATTGGACATAGAGGCCATGGGACACGGTCATGAAAGTATTTGCAGTCTCCTACTTTAAACTCTTGACTCAGGGAAAATATTAAGTAACTTAATCCTCATAAAATATCAGGATAAACAGTCTCACAAAGCAGAAGTCACTCTGAAACCATGAACATATTTCAAAATAATGCAGTAAGAAAAGCAAGTTTTGACATGGAAAGCTGTTTAATAGACTCCTTATTGCATGTGAGATGTATAAATCTAGGCCGATGAAGATCAGGAGAAACATTAGCTTTTGAGCAGCTACTATTTGTCATTATTAATTGGCTCTGCTCTTTCTGAGAAAAATCATTCTGAATACTCATATAGATGTTATAAACCAAAATGTACTAGAAAGCTGAGAGTCAAAAGAGAGATATTGCTGGCTGTACCTGTTACCAGGTTGATAAGTTCCACAGCCCAAATTGATGGAAAATTGGATCATGTGAGTCACTGTGGAAGGGAGCACTGGGAGAACATGGAAGTAATCCACAGCCCAGACATTCCTGTTGTGGCCTTGGTGACTCTTTTGCTTCAGGCAAAACTTGGTTGCAGGAGTCTGCAGGTCCGGACTAATGACAACAGAAACCAAAGATGGGACCTTTTGAAAGAAATTAAAACAGGCTTAAATAAAACAAATCATATTGTAAAAGGCCACAAGTTACTATTTAAAATAGAAAAGCAACTTCAAACCTGCTGAACCAAACAAGCTTTTCTCTCTCCTTTCTTCATTTCTGTTAACATTTTTAGCCACCTTTATCCACAGAACACTCCAAACGAAAACATCTTATATTATGTGCACAGCTATTAACACTCTGGATGCCAGTGCAGCTTACCACCTTAGTGGGATCAAATTGGTTGGTTGTAAAGACACTATAAAAAAGACTGTCCCTTTTCTGGTCTGAAAAATACTAGTTTATTTTGTCAGTGCTCATTTGGTAATGGAAGATTATATTTGTCCTAGAGCCTTTTAGCTCACAGAAGCAAACACAGGGTAATGGCATGTCTCATCTGAATACATGAGAATGGAGTAACAGCATGAGTTCACAGGCATATGCAGGGAGGATGTTGTGTTGTGGAAATGACTGAAAGCACTGCTTTACTAAGCTTAGCCTTTGTCCTAAAGCAACATAATTAGACCTTTATTATGTCAAAAGAGGATGTCAGCTTTAAAACTGCTTGTTTTAAAAAAAACCTCCACAATGAATTCAGTGTAATTTCAGATCCTATCTCTCCCCAAGTTCCCCAACTATATTTTTATTATTTTACAATTACAGTTTCCTTAGTTTAAAAAAAATTCTACCCTGTCTTTCACACAGAAGCAGTCAAGAGGGAAGCAATGCACAATGAAACAATGCAAGTGACTCAACCAAACTCAGACCAAACCCTACTGTAAACATTTGCTCTCTGAATGCTAGAGATACAGCAAAAATGCACACAAACTAGTGCTTGAAAGCTGCATCTTTACCCCTACATTTCCCACACAGTGTATAAGCATACTGTGTTTTAATCCGCAGCATATCCATGAGTACACATATTACTCTGGGTAGATGTGAGCTAAGTGCTTCCTTGCCCTAGACATGAAGGAGCCTGACAGCAAGCTTGAGGTCCTTATTATCCTGCCTGATGGTGGTGGATGTGGTTGGAAGGAGGCTGCAAAATCAGCAGAGGAGATGCTGCCTGTGCACTCTGCCAGCAACTGTCTCCTAAGGCTGAATTCAAGCCTACATCACTGCAAACTCTTCAAGAGGGCACAAAACTGTGTTTAAGATGGAAAGAAAACATTTAAAATGTGACATTTGCTGCATTAGGGGTGGGAAAGGCAACCAGGCATTGCCAAGTCACTCCCTCCCAGCCACTGATCCCACCATCACTGACCCTCTCACAGTGTAGGTCCTGAGACCATGGCTAGCAGGAGCTTGAGTGCAGACAGGAGTAATTATTTGTGAGGAGATAGTATCAGTAAAGCTTTCAGCTGACAGCTAAACATTTTTGCCCATTGCCCATTTGCCTATTACTCTAGCCAACACCACAGGCCTGCCCAGAGGTGGAGTAATCAGGAATAACTGCAGAGCTGTGCTGCAAAAGCATCCTACCATGGGACAACTGTGCATGATTTATGTCCTTAGGAAGGTCATGTTTTCTGTCACTATGGAATTCAACACACAAAACTGCTGTGATGGCTTGAAAATAGACTGATCTATCCATCCTATCCACCTACTTAGTTTAAGATTACTTACCTTGTAAGCAGCATAGGTCAGAGTATCAAGAGGTATGTGTTCCCTTCTGCCTTCAATCTTAGCATAAAGTACGACATCATTTTCATGGGATTCTCCTGAATCACAGGTTCCCCCTGTACAATACATATTTGAGGGAGAAAAAAACCTAAATGAAGCCCTTGTTATTGGATATTAGAATCATATTATGCAGCCATAATTATGAAAATAATTACAACTTGATGTAATATAAGTTAGGATATGAAGCAAAAGAACACCAACCCTAAGGACACAGTATAAGAACATTTTGATCATACACCATGCCAGAGATCAAGGGGACTGACAATTATAAAAACCTCAAGTACCTCTCTCAACCAGCTTATCAAAACAATATTAGTAGAAAATGCTGTGCTGAAAGCAATACTTCTATCTGTATGCTGTAAATCCTCTGCACTCCATGCAGCCACACACATCATATGTGAGGACTTCTCAAATACTTCTCAACTGATAGTTTGGCAGCTGAGATCTTGTTCTTAACAGGAAACAAGAAAGACTGCTGTGTACCTTATTTGTTGTGTTGCTGCTTCTACTGTCTGAAGCATACCCTAAAAGGGATGGAAGGAATCCACTGTAGCACACAAAAGGTGTGTGACATGGTTGTCTCACTGGAATCAGGCAGTATTTGAAGTACCTTCATGTTGGCAGAACTCAAACCACTTACTAACCTTCTCCAAAAGAACAGAAGGATTGGCAAATATGAGCATTAAGCTCTGCATTATAGTTACAAGATGAACATCACACTGGTTTGGTGTCAGAGAAGAAAGTTTTTAAAATGAAGTATCTGTATTTGAAACAGGAAACATCATTTCCCTGTACACTATGGGTTCTGCAGGTATTTAAAAAAAGGCAACAGAAAAAAACAGGATGAGGAAGCTTCTTTGAAAAGCCTGTAAAGTAGAAAGGTTGCATATATGAAACCTTTTCTTTGCTTTTTTCACTACAGATGGCCAGTTCTTGGAATGGACTAGGCATAACAATCCAGAGAGCTAGATAAGATGTAAGTTATACTTCAGTAAAGAACATTCATGTGTCCTTTCAAGTCCTCTACTTGCCTGAATGTTTAAACTATTATTTATTTATTTTACAACCATGTACAGCATACATTTTTCAAGCAATATCCCACTATCCTCTGTGGCTGTATGTGCTGACAACTTCTCCCCTAAGTTCAGAAGGTTGAGCAAATTTCTTTCCTGTTTCTCTTGCAGGTGTTGCAATGCTTGGAAGAACTGGTAAAAAGTATCCTCTTTTTCCTGAGCTTTATTGGTAATTCATGTAACACAGAGGAGATATGAGACAATTTAGGACAACAACATGAGGTCTTCCACTTGTTAAATCAAGTGTGTTTTTTCTTGTTGATTCAGAAGGTTGCTTGTGGAGGTCACAAGTTTAGTCTCTGCTTCCTCCTTTATTATTCTTTTATTCTCCACTTTTAAGCAAAAATCCTCATCCCCTCTAAATGTGGTGTTGAAAGAATAATCTCATGCAATTTCCTTTATGTGCAAAATAAAAGTTCTGGAAAAACACTGTGAGCTACTGAATGGTAACTACCTTATTCAAAGGGATTTTGGTCTGTTGCAACACTGAACTACTGGAGTTGCACTGACAGCAACAGTGGGGAGGGAATGTGACAGGACAGGTCAGGTTTTTGCTGCTTTCTTAGCACCAGTAAATGACTGAGGCTGCACCCTGTCCCAGCAGGGAAGGTCCACAGATGATGCTAGTGGTACATCAGTGCTTTTCATGAGGGATACTACATGTAGGCCATAGCTCCTCCAAGACTGTAGCATCTGTGGTTTGCTAAGGATGACAAAGAAACAACTATCTCTTCTAATAATGGAGTAAGGGGCACTGAGTGAAATTAGAAGATGTAAGACAGTAAATTGCTTCTTCATGTGAAGAATTGTTAAACCATGGAGCTGTGGGCATAACAGGCAGGTTCAGTTGGTTGAGATCAAGGATAATTTTAGACACTGGAGAGGTGTCTGACTCGCCTATCTGCTGCTCCAGCAGGCTGTGACTTTCCCCCAAATCCTGGATTATATCTACCAGTCTTGTGCTGATGTCTCAGATACACTTGGATGTCACAAGTGACAACTACAACCTCAGACCTATCCCCTTCTAAGGAGTATTTAAAATAGTTCTATGCACACTGCACAATTTAAATCTCACATGCTTCACATATGTATTACGTTAGGAATAGATACTTACCCATACTGAAATAAAATCTTAAGTTCCCATAACCTGTAGTGTCCATGTATGGAGTGCATATTTTTCTTTCTCCATCTCTGAGAAATACCATAGCTGAGCCAGATTCCAGTGTCCCACATTCAGTACCAGTGATGGCTCCAAATATGTCCCAGCTAGAGAGGTCAACAATGGGCAGAGAAAGTGCAGTGGGATGTTACTGATGAACTCACACAAAACATATTCCAAGAGTTCATTTGTACATACAAAAGCAGTTGCTTCTACTCTTACAGAAGACAATAAAACACAGTGTTTCAAATATGATTCCTATGACATTACTTACATATTCAGTACTAGCACTTAAACTCAGTTGACTCAATTGCAGTTAATGTAAATATTTTAAATAAATATTCAGAAAAACCATGAATTACTAAAAAAAAAAAAGAGGCTTTAAATAAATGCTATTAACAAATACATAGTGTTGCATTGTTCTGTCATCTTCATTATTTTTCTTGCATGAAAATGTTTAAAATCTAATTGCACTTGGTTTCATTTTGCATAGCATAAGGTTTAGAGATCAGTGAAACTTGAAAAGGCACATGTCCACCATATCTGCTATACAGCCATTAAATATGTAGGTAATAGCTGAAATGCTCTCTTTTCATCTTTCTGAGCATTCAGGGTAATGTTTTTTAACTAACACATGAACAGAGTATGAAAAAAAGGCTGCTATGTTTCCAATATGTGATGATACAATCTTTCTCAGTTTTTCTGTACAACATTTTACCTTATTTTTATTCAGTGATAAATAAAAGAGCTGTTGCTGAATTTTTCAATTAAGTATTTTTTTATTGAAAAGAATGTTTTCATCATGAAAGTGTTGGTTTCTTCAAAACTCAATTAAAATATTTTGAAATATTAGAAGCTGTTGAGAACTTGTGCATTGTTTTGGTCTGATATGTTAATATTTATATTGAAGTCTTAATTAATTCATAATAAAGTATTTTAAAATTATAAGGCTGATACAACAGTGAAATTATTTAGGATCATTAAATCCTAATAATCCAATCACTTAACTACCCAGTGTGATTCAGGATGAATGAGAAAACACTGAAATTCAGAAATCTTTGTGGGACGATAGAGCCTTTTCCTCTCCCCTTCCAGCAAAAACCATCCCTAGCATCAATGTGCCATATGACAATGTCAAAAATTGTCATTTCAATAACCTAACAATCTGTTTATCAGTTTAACCATTCCAATTATTTCAAAATGTATTTCTAGGATCATCTTAAAAGCTCCCAGTTTCCCTATTGACAGATCAGCAACATACCTCTTTGGAAATTCTGCTTTAAACCTGTCAGTCATTTACAGAGGAATTAGTGAGCTTAACCTCACTGAAAAGCTTTATGATATAAATACAACTATTTTAAAGGAAGCACAGTGTAACCTAACTCTGATTTTGTCGTGTGAACTTTTTAAAGGTAATGTGCAATATCATCAGAATACATTTCTGAAAATGGCTCTCTTGGGCTGAAGGCAAGCACAGCATTAAACAGTTGTGCCTACTTTAACTTACACAACAAAATCTCACAATGCTCCATTGATCTTTTGTATGCTCTATTTAGCTCAATTAAAACACTCTCTGTACTGACCCACAAAACCACTCAGGGTCATGAATGATGCAGATCATGGATGTTTCCAAGGATGTTTCTCCTTTTAGGCAGCATTAGAAAGGAAAACCAGAAAGTTCTACAATGTTAAAAAAATGGTACTTCAACAGAAATACATCAATACACTGTCTGTAAGGACATTACATTTGAATTAATTTATCCCTCACATGGCTCTTGAAATCCTTCTTTACAAAACAGGTGGTAGAATGGTACGTGGATCTGAACTAGATGAACTGGACATGGAGATCCAAAGCAGCACCCTGCCTTGCTCCTAGCTGACTGGAGGTAGACACAGAGTGACAGTGGAAATGGGATATTCCCAACTTGGACGAAATGAGGCATTTGCTAACCAGGGTTGCAATTGGCCCAACTTAGCTTAACTAAACACCTGGTCCAGCAGAGACAGACAGGGCAGATGTCCTCAGGTAACTCTCCTATTCTGTATTTTCAAGATGGAAAAGAGACTGGGAGAGCTTCTCAAACATACTCCTAACACACAACACATACATACTCATTTTCTTTCCTTTGTCTGAAGCAGCACCTGCTGTGCCATGGGTTGATTATTCAAACTGGAACTGAGTTCATAGTGAATATATTTTCTGTAAGCTCCAAATAAACCATGTGTCCACAGGAGACATTAGTATGTATTTATTAAAAGGTGCTCTTTACCTTCAGCACAGTGTAGGCAGCATTTGAATCAGCTGCTAATGATCTGAAGTACTTTGTAGGTTAAAATCAACATTCAGTAGAGGCCCATAAATTAACAGTGTGTCTGTCATTGCCTTGGGGTTACAGCAACTAATGAAATCCATTTTTTTTTTTAATAAAAAAGAGCCAAGGCATCATTGTTCATTATTTTCTTTTTGTCAGAATTTACACACTGAGGTATGTAAAATGATACTTGTTTAACAGAACACTTTTTTTATTTAAAGCATACTCATGTTTTGGTACAAGTAGTACTTTTGCTGTCCTAAGTGGTTTCTTTACTGTCTGCACCCTTGCAGCCACCCCTGCCAGATCTGACTTTACAAGTACTCTTTGAACCTCAAAGTATATATTTAAAGTAAAACCAGTAAATTATCAGCCAGATCCTCAGCTCTTGCATGGCAGGCATGGCTATGTTCTTGGTGCTGGAAGGTGAGAGCAGATTGTGGCTTCAGCTGTCCTGCCTCCACCTCCTCCTCCTCTGGCATCTACAAGCTTCTGCAAGGAATTTTATCTCTTATATATATGAGTTTGCTAACAACACTCAAGTGTGAATGAAAAAACAGATCAACATCATGTGTTTCTTCAGAAAGACTATATAATTTACAGCACAACTTTTTTCATTAAAAACTTTAGTGATAGCATGGTCTGGAGAGCTTTCCGGACTTCTTCCTTCCCAAAGTCCAAAGTCACTTGTTATTTACTATGTTTCTATTTATCCTAGTCACAATCTTCCCTGACTACACAGCAAAACCAAAACACAATTCTCTGTTTACCCAGTTTACTCATCCCTGGAGTGATGCTGCATGCCTGCTTAGGGCCCCAACAGATGAGGGGCACTCACCCTTTTGGTTGGCTCTCAAATTCTTCTGCCCACTGCTCCTGGGCATCCTCTGTGGAGAGGTCCACATCTCGGGTGGTGGCAAAATTGAACTCACTGCCTTCTGTCCCATGGAAGTAGATGGCATTTCCATCTGACTGGCAGCTATGCTGTGGCCAAAAGGAGCACATAGCATTTTATTGAATTATTTGTATTACGACAAATACTGATAAAAGTAATAATTAGCTCAGACACATTTTTGATGGAAAACCTGGTCAAATTAGAAGAGAAAGCTGAAATAAGAAACGATTCATTAGAATAATTCTACATTCTTACCACATTTTGACATCTGAAAAAGAGATACAACAATGCCAAATTACATTGACCTTTTCAGTGTGGTGTCTGCAGTGCCCTCTTGTCTCTGAACCCCTTCGTGAAGTGCCGAGGGAAAATATGACAATCACCCCTTCTGTGTTTAAAAAGGTCATGGCAGTGCCACAGAAGTGACTAATTAGATTTTTAACAAAGAGAAAGATGTGGCAAGAAATGAAAACTGCCCAGTACATCTTTGTCTATAGGGTTTTATGAGTAAAGAATAAAGTACCACATTTTGTCAGATTCAATAACTTTCCTTCATTTATCAATGTAAAAAAGGGACATAACTGAAATTCTTTTGTGGTTGATTTTCAAATATGGTTGCCAGTAACTTAGCAATTAATTTATATGTAGGAATGTAATTTGTGACTACATTTCTACAGGTGCCTACACATTGTTAGGAAAAAATCTGACTACTTGAAGTTTGACTTTTTTATAGAGACTTTCTGGTATACAGTTGAACAACAACAGCTCTGTGTTTACTAACACTGACTATGTAAAGACTGTTTCAATTGCTAAAATAAACAAATTGCTGTTAGAGTGTTTTTCATCCAAGGAAAGGTCAAAGCAAAAGGAAATTTCTGAAGTGTTGGTAATTTATCACAGAAATTAAATAGATTTTGTCACAAGTCTCCTTGCTCTGTTAATTCACCATATACACAGTGCACCATATATGTAGTTGCTGCCACTGAAAAGGCAGAAAAATTGACACAAAAAATATTTTATAACTAGCAGAAGTTAATGAAACATTTATTTTTTCACTTCTCTTTGAAAAACATTGCTTGTACTATGCAGTTAATTATAATTGATTGAGAAATGGCTTTTGTTCACTGATTCTACCCTTCATGGTCATAGGTATTGCTAACATCAGAACTGTAAGAATAACTTATTTTGCTTCTTGCTTTTCAGAATTTTCTTCATTTGTTAAAAAGTCTCCTTTATATGTCAATCAATTCCCCACAAAACTACTATTATCAGCAGGCAGTCAAGTAAATACTCTAAAAATAAATATTCAGGCTAAAACTTAACTAATTTTATATGTAACCCTTCATATCTTAGGAAACAGATCCTACTGGGCTAGTTATTATTACAATTGCATACAAGCTTTGGAAAATCCTTTATAAGCCTTAATTATTTCTCAGGTGCTAAGTTATGTATAAGTATATACTTGCTTGTGGAGTATGTAATTAGTAGTGCCTTGCCTGATGAAAGCCACCTAATGAAAATAAATAAACACAAACCAGATACAAGTTCACTATCATTTGATGTTTATATGTCCTCCTGCTGACTAACAGAATATTTAGTAAAGTACAACTGATGGAGTTTCCATTTAGGGTGTCAAGATAAATACATGGGCAGTTTGGCAAAGTGAAGAATAAGTAATTATTTATACAGTGGTGGATGATCAACCCTTTATGAAAGCTCAAATGTGTCATTTATTTCATTAGTTCTATAAAGCTATATTTATGCTTTTATACAAAGCTGCACAGTTCCTATGAATATGTATTTTATGCATATTTCATGTGTTAATGAACCACACAATGTATGGTTTGAATCTCATGTAAAACAGCTATGCAGAAGAGAAGTCCAGGCTGGGGTTTAATTCCTTCAGTTATTCTACATACATATGAAGCCAGTAACAGATGCTCACTACCTTTAAAGAGAGTAAGAAAGACCTTCAAAACACAGGCACAGTTTTTAAGGAGGTTCTGAGAAAGTGCCGTAATTTTTTTGTATGTTTTTGCCCCAGTGCCACCATTTGGAACCCTGGACACATGTTCATGGGAGGAGGAGATGAGGATGAGCATCATCTCCATGAGCCGTGCTGCCCAAGCAATGGCCAGGGCTCCTCTGCTCGCAATCTCATCCTCTCCCACCTGCCACACTTCCTTGGCTGGATAAGCATTACTTTGCTTCCATATTTACCTTTTCATTTTCCAAGCAGCCACTCTCTGTTGCTGCTTTTACTGGGTTTTGTTGTTTTTCACCCAACAGACTGCTGAGGGATGAATAAACTCAAAGAGCACTCAGCCAAATTTTCCAGGAGCAAAAGAATCTCCGCAGGAGATGGTCTCTTCCCAGCACTGTTCCCAGCTACCTTGTCAGTCTTGTTTGACATCCAGGAGGCTGCTGACTGTGCTGGATTATTTTGCAGTTTTGTAATAAGGGCTTGAACAGATTAGAGACTGAATTGACAGCACCAGACTCATTTTCTCTTGGGTTCAACCCAGGATTCGAATCCAAGCATTTAGAAACGAAGAACTAAAGTACAATTTACATACTGTGTTTCCCAAATCAAAGGCTTTACACTTGCAGTGGTAGTCTATATACTTCCAGTATTTAAGGACTGCATTTAACACATCATTTTTTTTGTCATTCTGAAGTGACAAAAAATGTGGAATTAACACGTACTGTTTTCTGAAACTTGTTCTCTGTTTCATTTTTATTTACATTACATGATTTATAAGATAAGAACAAATCAGCTCACTATGCAAATTTTGTAACTCAAAAGGCCAAATGACAGCAACTTGTAGATTTTTTCTCCTTGTTACCCTGAAAGTGTCAGCTGTAGGTCCAGAAAAAAAGCGGAGTTTGATTTTATTTAAAGGGATTAAAAATATGTGGAACATTTAGTGTGTCCTTGTGCAACTTGCAACACAGAAAAGTGAACCAATTTGTGAGGAAAAATTAATTTAGAGCATAAATCCTTTGACAGATCTGATAACCTTCACTAAATAAAGTTTTATCCCAAATCACCTATGTAACAGAAGACAGGACACTTGCAGGCACTTGTATGGAGCCACTTCACAGCAGTAGCTATTTCCCATTGTTTGCAAGTGGACTGGAGCTGCCACAAGTAAACTGTTGTATTCCTAAATAAACAACCCTTACTTGCTGCCAAACAGAAAGAAGCCAGTTTCTGTCCAGGGACTGCTGTCATCCCAAGGGAAAGAAAAAAGGTTAATTTAATCTGGCACTACCAATACTATTATTCACTAGCTGCAATTGCTAAGCTATTGCTTCACATGAATAGGGCAAAATGAAAATTGGCTGGGGGCATTCCTGTATCTCAGCATGCTTGGATTTGCTTTCAATCTAATCACCACTCTGAATTTTCTGTGTTTATGAAGTTTGTCTACCAGATAGTTATGGTACCACTGCTTTTTCCCTACTTTCAAGGCTCTGCCCTGCATGGCTCATCCTCACCTGCCTCCACCACCTCCAATATGCTCTATCTAGTGGCTCACTTTTCCTTGAGAGCCAATGTGTACCACATCTGCTGGTGAGACAATCAAATTTGCATGCCCTTGCCCATTCTGCCCATCATGCTTGACAAATCCCCACAAGATTATCTCCTCTGGAAACTTCCTTAGTGCTTTCCTCAATAAGCATTGTCCTTGATTGAATTGGAGAATCCACTGCTTACCAGGATAAGCATTTTCCCCTCTTGCAATAGTTCCTTTTTCTCCCACATCTCCCCAGCCCCAGCTTATCTCCTGTTGTATAAATGAATGGCAATTTCCTGGGATACAGGCTCTCCTCCTTGCTCAGGGCTCTTAGATACTGCAATGTATCATTACAACAAAAAAATACATTTTTTTTGCTAAAATTGCTCTTATCTATGAATACTTCTAGTCTGTGAGTATCATTCTTAGTCAAGTTGTCTACCTGCCCTGAGGCAGAATTAATTCAGATGAGCTTTCTGTTGCACATTGTGAGGGCATTAGCTAATAATGTAAAGATACAGACTCCTTTTTCATAGGTGCATTTAGGAGATCCTCTTGATCATCTGAGATGCAGAAGGGTTTCAGTTAGAACTGCTCAAAACCATTGGCCAGCAAAAGCAGGGAAAACATATTTGGTGAAGGAGGTACTTTCCAACTACACTTGTTTATGTTTTTGTAAATATTGACCAACTTTCTGCAGCATCTAAATGGCTTAACCCCAGGTAAGATCTGGTATTCTACATCATGTAACATGCCTGAGCTATCTCCATATTTTTGAAGACTCATTTGAAGGCACCATGTAAGGAGACATCTGCTACCCTCAGCATGACCTCTTGGCTGTGAGGGACCTCTGGAGGTCTCCTGTTCACCCTGCCATATGAAGTAACACAAGCATCAACCAGATCAGCCTATGCCACAGCCCTGAAGATTTTTAGAAGCTCAAAAGACCAAGACTGGAAATGCAAACAGGAGCACTGAAGTTCATGCAAATCAGCTTCTGTCCCAGTTGTTCAAGTCAAACTTGTGAATCAATAAATACCTCTTGGCTTTACAGTATGGGATTTCTTTACTTGGAGAGCAGAACAGAGGGCAACTAAATGATACAACTGTGCCATTCAGAGCAGCATCAACAGGAAACACTAGAGCAAAATTCCTCAGTGTAACAGATTTTTGGCTGAGGTGCTGCATATCATGTTCCCAAGGTTCATCCCCACACTCCCATGAAAATGTTCACCTCTGTGCCTTTTAAGTATCCACAGTCCTCTTTACCATCATTTAATTAGGCTTTTATCAGAGAGGAACACTGATGCACCCCTCCACATTATCTCTCCTGGGCCTAATGGCCCCGATGATTCTTTCAGACAGCTGTAGCCTCACAATTTATTTGTTGGCGACATTCCTTACATTGGAATGAATGTGTTGGCCATTTGGGCAGTGCCAGCTTGCAAAGGGCTGACGGCAGATGGAAAGAAATCTGCCCAGTACGCCTTCACCTCTACACGAGCAGAGTGCCATCCATTTCCCCCATTAAGGAGTTGTCAGGCAGCCCACCCAGCTGGAGGAGCATCCCTGATAGCCAGCCTGCCTGGCGTATGCTGTGCAACTACAAAACACACTTGAAAAGGAAACGAAAATATCGCTTGCCGGCAAATTGAAAATGCATGGCTTTGACCGCAGCCAATTTTTTAATGACTGTAATATTTTAAGTGATTATTTTTGCCACTTCAGATTGCTCCTTAGAGAGGAGAGGTTTTTTTTTAATTAAAATCGAGGCAATGCAAACAGATGAGATATGAGAAGCAGAGGAACAAGAAAAAAGATTAAGAAAATTAATTAAGGCAGCATTGTCAATGGAGCCATAAATTGGATATTGTGTCTTTCTGGGAATGAGTCGTGCAGGTTTTAAAGATTTTTAGATTTTGAATTGATAGCAGGTACAAGAAAAGATGCAGTCCTGATAAAACAATACTATGTATGTGATAGGAAAGATTCTACATTCCAAGTTCTGTTGATATGACTGTTAACACTCCTGGCCTGAAATCCCTTCTTCAACCAGAGTAAAAACCACAATGTGATTAGAATACTTTCTCATGAAATAAACAGGGCTTTAATCTTTCCCACATGCTACATTTTTACATCATTTAATGTAGGTTACACAACAAAAACCTTGGCTGTGCAAGCAGGCCAGGTGCATGGAGGGTTATAGTGCACCTTCCCTTTCCAAAACAATGGGATGAAACCTGTCCTGTGACGTAGTAACAAACAGTTTATAAAGTGTTTTCACTCATCGCTTCCAAGCACAGACTATTATTCAAGGGCTAGTGCTCAAAACACTTCTTGTTTATGAGTGATTCCTGTGATTCGTAGGGATCTTAATTACCTAGGACATTTCATGGTGTTTGTACAACACTGGTCATTCTGGTGATGACCAGTTTCCTTAATGAGTCATTAAATTGGCATGAACTATTCCTCTATATGATTGGGAACTAGTGAGGTTTCCAGCACTGCACAGTGAGCATGATTAAAACTCATCTGTTCTTCTGAAGGGAATGATGTGTATTTACACCACTGTAAAATTAGAGTCAGAAAAAGACAACCAAAGTTGTTTCTACTCTTTGGCATCTAATGGGTCAAATCATGTTAGTCCTGCAAGGACTAAATTCTTTCCTTCTAGGAGGCAGGAAAGACCCCTGGTGCTCTGACGCCAGCTCAGAGCTAATGCTGGCTCCCTGCCACACCTCACCACACTTCCAAACCATGTGGAACTGGCATGGAGAAAGGTGCACATTCAGCATTGCTGCCTGACAGCAATTCTTAGCACCACAGTCAACCACCTACCAGTTCAAATGAACCCCTGGGTATCGTACCTAAGTATTATTAATTAAAATGTGATTATTAACAACAAAAGGAAGACCAGTTCCACACATGGGCTAGATCCAGCCCTACTGATGTAAGATGTCATGTCACGCTCACTAAAGGGAGCCAGTGACAGGTTTTGTGCACCCTGTTCCACTTTCTTCACCTCTCCTCCCCCTCACACCTCCTTTCACCCACAGAGAGGCAGGAATGGCTCTCAGATGAGGCACAGCAGGAAACCTGCTTGCCTCTTCCTGGGAAGATGTGGTGGATGAGGGCTCCTGTGAGGCAAGGCAGCTGGCTAGAAGTCTGGGTTTGGCCCACAGACCAAATACTGCCTCACTGTATCTTATTCAAAAACCAAAGGAGTTGTCAGAAGCCTCTATAGCTGTGTAACTGTCCAATAAAAGGTCGCAGCAATTTCAATCTGCCATTTGCACACTGGCATACCTAAAGCATTACCTTTCATCCTGAAAACAAACATATTTGATCTGGTTCAGGCAATGGGTACCTCAACCCTTTTTTGAACAAGAACTTGAAACAAAAAAAATGGAAAAAATTCTTGCTCATTTCAGCACAATCAAACCCAACAAAGATATATATGGAATATCAGGATGTTTGTCTTGAAAGAAGACTATGAAATGCCATTCCTGTTAATTAACAGAGCATTCAGAGATTTGGAAATCTGCTCTGGAACTGGGGGGGCTGGAATAGCTTAATCAGCTTTTCTTTTTGCCAAACTCCTAGGCCTGCGAGTGTGTCTTCTCTGCTCAGTGACACACAACAACACAGGTTCAGGAAGGACTCACAGATCTAGGATGTGCCTAGCCCTGCTTTGCTCAGGGTGTGGTGAAAGGTCACAGAGTTTTACAGACATGTTTTCAGTGTATTTTTCTGAGCGTGAGTATTCAGTTCTCCTCCTTTTTTCTTATGCTGCTTTCTCTTCCACTAAACTGGTCTACACTTCTGGGAAATTAGAATGAGATGAATGGTGAAGAACTGTTACTCAAGGGGCTTTCTGTGTCAGGGTATTGGGATTCAGACATTTTGAGGATTTATTGGTCATGTCCATTGTATCAGGTACCATTCCCTGGTCCTAAACTCAACTTGCTCAGTGAGGCTGACACAGAGGCCCTTGTTCCATCTCATGCTATGCCAGGCTGCAAGCTCACAGCTCAGCAGCACAGACCCTCTCAGGCATATTCCCCAAGTCCTGCAGACCAAACAAACTAAGCTGACCAGCTGAACTGCAATCTTTGGCCACCAAAGAGCATCTGCAGCTACTGTGAGACAGCAATTCTGTAACTTGACTCTTCTCAAAGGTAAGAAGTGTCACTAGGTTAACACATCATGACCAAATACATTACTGCTCTACTGTCTTTAATGATTTGTACTGCTTTTTCCCACGTGGAAAAATTCCAGAGACAGTTGGTCTGATCTCAGTGGTATTTTTATATAATCCAAGCAGTGCAGAGACATGAACTATAAGACTGCTGAAGTTGTCTCTCTTCTCAACCTTACTTTTTGACTTTGTACATCCAATCTTAGACCAGGGCAATCAGAGAAAACTAAAAATCTTGGCAAAAGTTACACCTCGAAACACAATTTCTGGTCAAATATGCAAGCTATACGAAGTGTTCACTGAAAAAGATGAGATCACTTCTCTGTTCTATAGCAGTAGACTTCTGAGAAGCATTACTGAAGAAAGAAGATAACTAGCTATGAAATCTTGAGGTTCAGAGCCCTTTAACAGATCTCAGAGCACAGTACTGCTTCATGTGTTTCAGTAATCCCAACCACTAGTGCAACATCCTACCCATACTCAGTTGCGAGGCCATGCTCACGCTCAGAGCTGTCACTGGAAATACTGAAATGCAGTCAGGAATTCATCCTGTTCAACACCCTTCCACACAGACCAACACAGATAAATACGTTTCAGTGGATCCAATTAATCTCCTAAGGGTTGCTTGGCCTTGCTAACAGCATCTTTCTTGTCTTTTGCTGTCTTCTTTGGAACTGAAACACACAAATTCAGGGGCTTATCTCTCAGCTTGCTTCCTGTCTCAGTAGCCAGTTCCAGCTGCGTCTGCAACCAGCCATGTGCTTTCAGACCAGCAGCAACTGCTCCTAAGCGCAGCAAGAAACCAAATCAAATTCCTGCTCCAAGTTCAAGCTGACTGGGAAAGGAGAAACTGCTTCCCAAACTAGGCACAGACAAGTTCCTACAAGTTCTTATTGAGAATACACTGTCCAAGTCCACCAAACTGCAGTGAACACAGTGGTGACAATTACCATCACTGTCCATTCCAGTGATCCACTTTTAAACTGCAGTGGATTTTAAATCCCAGAGATAAGAATGACAACACAGCAAATAGGAACTGATCACAGGAAATTATTTCATTAAATATAGGACATTATTTGATTCTAAAATCTCACATAAAAACTTTGCCTTTGTAGTTTAAATGGTCTACTGAAGCAAAAAGAATTCAACATGCATGCAGGTACTATGAGTAGATCAGTGGAAGTATTTATTTCTAAAAAGATTAATCTGAGGCCATTCACATCCCACAGAACGTGGGAAAAGCATGAGGCCATAACCAGCCTCTTACTGCCTTCAGTATTCAACATCTGTTTCCTATACAATTGCCAAAACCATTACCAGCATCATAAATGAACTCTGACATCAAAACTGCCTTTTTTTGTGAATGAAAAATAGGATGGAAACAGAAAATAATTTGCTACTCAACTTCTGGCTGCTTGGAAACATAGAAAGCAAGAACCCAGATTCTGTACAACTCTGCATTTGAAGGAAATTTGTGCACAGAGATCTTCCAGGGCTCTTTAGAGATTTTCCCAAGGTTGTTTGATATTGCTGGATCTCATGTATCAAAACAGGATCTTACTGAAAAAGAGACTTTTAAGGAGCAGCCTGGAAGTGAATGCGTGCAACAGAGGTGTGATATTTACAGTTGGAAAAAGTGGAAAACCACGTTTTTTTGTGATGGTTTGTGGTTGAGTGAGTAGTGGTAGCTGACCAACACTAAGATAAACAGGTAGATTTCAAAACATCCAATGGAGAGACTTGAATTTGTTTCAAAACTATTGCATGGTTTTAGTAAAAGGAAGCTGCTTCCCATTTTCTGTTACATGATCTCTGACACAACAGCATGAACTGTCACTTGGTTTTTGATCCTGGCAGAGAAGTTGCATTGTTCTAGGAAGCCCCAATGGGACAGAAAAAAGGTAAAAACAAAGTCAAAAGGAGTCCACTTGTAGAAGCAGATGGAGTGGCCTAAACACCCACGTGTATTTAGAGTTTGGTTATCATCTTCTACATACAAAACAATAACAACATTAAGCCATAGAAAATCAGACTAACCTTAACTGTGGCCCCAGGAAAGAAAAGCCAGTTTCCAGTATCCACAGGATCAAGATTATCTTCTAACACAACTTTTCTGTGAGCAGCATTTATGATCAGGATGTTGTCCAATGCCCAACAAGCTTCATACACATCACCATCATAAACATAATCCTGTTTCCACTGAAAATGGATGTTCTCTCCTTTAGCATCTTCAGGAAGGTACAAGATGTGGATGATTGTGCTGACATTGGAAGGGGCACTGAAAAACAATGATATGGAATTAGGGCAGGTTTGAGCCACAGCCAAGAACACTTTTACTTCATTTAACACCTTTACAAGGTGTGACATTTGTGCTGACATCCCTTGTATGCTGATAAATCTTCTGTGGAGATCAGAAATACCTGCCCTGAGGCAGAGTCCCGCTGTGCCAGGCAGTGCACATCCAGCCTGAGCACACAGCCTTGCTTCAAAGCAAGTGCAAGCTAATGCAATAAATAACAGATCAATGCTGATGTTTGGAGAGCAGGAAGAAGGAGTAGGGAAATGTTCTCAACTGATGCTGGGCACAGCTCCTAGGTGACTGGGCATTGTCAGTTATTTTGCAGGTATTGCTAAAAGGAGAAGTTAAGTACGGACTTTACAAAAACAAATCTCTCAAAATGTGATTTTTACATAAGCTTCCACCACAAGAAACTTGTGGCTTCTAGTGCCTCAGTCCCTCATAGGTCTGGGTGGAGCACAATGGCTGGAGGGTAAAGCTGGGAATTCTCTCACAAACATGTCCTTCCAATCCCACATTACTACTGGCAGCATAATTCTGTGAATGGGCAGGGCTAGGTTGTCATTCTCTCCATGTTCTGCTTCAAGAAAAATACAGAAGAAACAACTCATTTGTCCTCTCTCTTGCTGCTGAAAATGTGGGGAACATAGGCAGATCTGGAGCATTACTATTAGGCAATGATCATGGCCTGGAGCTCTGATTCCCAGAGTTATCCTCAGAGCTGTGAAAGGACTGAGGTTCACTCGGAGCTCTGGGTGAATGTCTTTACATTTCTAGTGGCAATTAAGGGACTGAGCTCTGTGTGCAGGGAAAGGATGCTGAGGATTATTATTTTTGTTTTATTAATCACCCAGCAGGAATTAGCTACATTCAAACCTCAGGTTGCCAAGAGTAACAGAATTGGGGTTCACAAGATGCCAGCTACACAGCCTTGCCTCTGCCTTGGTAGCAATACTTTGGTGGGTGAATAGCTTGTCACAGACAATCCAGAGCTTCTACAGAAAAAAAAAGCTTCTCTTTGTTAAGCAAAACATAAGACTGAAGTGAAATGTTGAAAAGCAACTGTATTTATCCCATATTCACACCCAGAATCTGCCCCCACAAAACACCCTGCACTTGCTAAACGTTATGTCTGTCACCCTCCACTGCAGCATTGCTCTGAGACATTGTCCTCACTTCTCCCTGAGCCCACACACAGCACCTGCCTTCCCCAAGAGATCCTTCCTCTCCTGCCCAGGAGTTCAGAGCTGAAATCCCACTGACACAACACACCCCAACACACTGACACAACACTTCCCCTTCACTGCTGCCCTTAACTCCCACCTCTCCCACCACTCCCTGGAGCTGCGTGTAGTGCAGTGAAAGCTGCTGAAGCACATTCAAACAAACACTGTAATTCATACAGACCACAGGAGAAATGAACATCCTTTCATAATTCATCTTCTCCACTTGGCACGACATTGCTCTATTAACCTATTTTCTACTGCCAGCTCCAGCAGTCAAAGTTAAAGAAGCACAGATTAAACTGTATATGCATTAACTTCAAGAAATTTTTTATGCACCATTAGAACTCTTGATCTTCCTGGCTTGCAGAGCTATGAGGGTAACTGAATTACTGTTATAGACTAGGTGCATAATTCTGCATCAATGTGAGAAAAATAGCAGGTATTGTGTGGTTACTCTGTGGCAACTCCCTTGACTGCAATGAAGCTACTCTTGCTTTTTATTTTTTTCTGGGATAAAAATTTGCACCACTTGTTTTACTAAAATTGCCCATAAATTGTAACTTTGTCAATGCAGTCATAAACCCATTCCCACAAGGAATGGATGAGATACTGAAATCCACAGCCTTGCAGCTAGAATTTTGCTTACTCATCAGAAAAGAAGTAGCCTTTTGTGCTCCGAAGATTGTCTCAATGGACTGAAAAGAGGCTCAAACAAATGGCCTGTGTGGCACAGATGCTAAGGTAATGCAGTAAGGCAGACTGAGACACTATGAGGACATTACATATAAATGACATTTTTATTTCCATGGTTGTCTTCATGTAACTGTGTATATCTTTCCTAGCATTATTTAATACAATGTTGGTTCTGCTGTCTTAGAAAAATCCATCTCCAATATCGACTCTCTCTTTGAAGGAGTGCATACTGCATAAAAGATTTTAACATCCCCACTCATAATCCTTTGTGCTTATCTGGAAATCAATTTGTTTAAAAACAAGACATAATTCACCATAATCTTGCTACTATAAGAGTGTTAGGAGCCAAATGTTCATATCGAACTATAAACTATTTTCATTCAATGTTTTATCCCACCAAAGTATAAACTCAACACTGTGAATTACGGCTCTTGTTGACATTGAAAGTGGTGCCAAAGTGCAAAAGTCATCAAAGTTTTGATTTTTTCAGGCATCTCACCCTGCTGCTTATTGGAGTTAAACACTGAAGTCATTCTCTTCCTTACCTCCCACATAATCAATGGATGAAATTGTGATTTCATCCATTTGGGTTGGGTTGGGNGGCAGTTCTGCAATTAGCTTTAGATTCTGGAATTTCATCCCCTGTCCTTTAATGTGCATGAACAAGTGAGAACTGAAAAGTTAACAATTAGAACAAGTTTTGAAAGAGGTTTAAATACCACCTGCTCAGCTGGAAAGCATGAAAAGGATTTTAAAGTTGTAACAAACCTAATTTTCTCCAGCTGAGTCCAATCTGCAGAAGTGTTCTTAGTGTAGGACACGGTGATGCTGGGATCTGAGTAACTAAAGCGACATGAACCCGATCCTGGGAAAAGCAATAAAACGAGAAGCGTTACGACACAATGAAGCAAGAAATGATCCACCAAGAACCACAGTTGCTGACTGTGCCTTTGTCACATCATCACTTCTCCTGATTTTAAAGCACTTTGATTGATGATGAAATTTCCTGTGATCTGTTGTTGAAGGTAAACACAAAATAATGCATGCTTTATGCATCAGAAATAAAGTAGAAATGATGAATCACAGCATTGCTGTGTAATCTCCGCAGATTTCCCAGGGGAAGCCAAATAAATTACTTAACATTCCCCACTGAAGGAAAAACCCACCATAAAATGTTCAAAAAACCTTCTTATTACAGGAAGGTCCACATAGTAGAATTCATAGGGAAAGCAGCAAAAGCCTGTTTTTCATATTACTATAGAGAAAACACATTTTCCAGAACTAAAAATCCAGCTAGTGATAGGAAAATGTGTGCAGAATTACTTGAGCCAAGAGCAAATTTCCTTTAGAAATTTAAAAGAATAAAGATGTTACAAAATTAGTAATTTTAAGGATGCCTGAAGAGAATTAAATTAATAAATCATCCAACATATTTGCTAAAGCCCATAATTAATAATAAACATTTGATACTGATCTGGGAATCTCAGAAGACTTTACAAAAATGAACTAATTAAGCCTTATGGCACCCCTGCAAGGTAGGGTAATATGTTTATTTTGATTTATAAAAGGGTGCCTTGGTGCCTTCTGGGTGTTGTCACAAAAGATGAGCTTAACAATTAATAAAGTGGACAGTCAAAATACAAAAACTGAGATTGAAATAGTCAACCTAGAAAACATGATAAACAAGCTCAGTGGTAATTAAATACACTAAAAATACTTTGCCTAAGACACCAGATAACCCATCCATTTCAGAAAATTCAACACCCAGTGAAACAGAAAAATCCTAGCTGTACTCCAAAAGATCTAAATTTCTACTTCATAAGCATGTTGAAATGTGAGATTCAAAGCATTAGACATCAGCTATCTTCTATATTTAAGAGAAGCAGCTCTCAATTAAACAGCACTTCCGATTGCATCAGGACACTACTGAGTACCACAGTTTTGCTCACAGTAGAAGTATCTATTATGTTACAAATAGTATGTTATGTTTATGTGTGCTTAAAATACATTCAAGCATACTGAAAGTTTTGTATATACTTATTTTTATATATGTATAAACATATACATACACCCAGCTGTGGAAACTGCTGACCATAAAACACTGCCATTTTCCAACTCAGGCTACTTGTTCTTGTAATGAAATAAACAGCTTGATTAAAAAGGTGTTAACCACTTGTATAAGAGAACAGCATACACATTTTAATGGGAACATATGTCATTAAGCACACTGCTTGCAGCCCCAGATCCCCTCAGGCAGTTCATATTCACAGCTCTCAGCTCTACAGAACTGCTTTTCTACTCTGAGACACACATCACATACCTCTGCAGGGGAAAAAACACTCCCAAAACATGGCATGAAATCCTGCCTGTATAACTTTGCCTGATACACCAACTAACATCCTGGAAATGACCCACAAAGTTGCTTTCTTCTATCTTTTACTAATGTTAAATTGTAAATAGAGGAACAGCTACTTCTGAGCCGCTACAGCTGCGCGTGGTATGTTCAGCTGCTCTGACATGTATTCTTGCTGTAATGAGGCACAGAATAATTAATATTGCAAAGGCAGCAGGGCTTTGAATTACCAACCATGTACCTAAAATGACTACAAAGCAACTGTCTGGTTATATTTTACTGACAAGGCATTTTATTTCTATCATATTAAAACCAAATGATGTCAGGAAAAGCCTTTATGTTTCATATTTGCCCATCTGCTGAGATGGTCTACTTTACTAAGTGACATCTGTTGTTGGTTCCTACTTCTGTGGTATTTAGGAGTTTCAACTCTTAATCATACTCATTCATTTTATTTTAGGGGAATTCAGCTCAAAAATCAGTGAACTTCAGCCAGTTTAACTACTTTGGCTGGACAGAGGCTGTGAGGCAAAACGGCAACATACTGAGTTTTCTGTTAGACAGAAAATAAAGGAACATAAACATTAAAAAAAACCCAGCAATACAGACTTTATAATGTGCCATTTCAGTTATTGCTACAATCAACTTTTGGTGCAACACTCTTAATCAAAAACAAGTCCAAATATGCTGCTACAGAAGGGGAGAAGGCCACATTTGCTGCCCATACTGCAAAGACAAGAGGAAATGAGTGTTCCCTCTCTGCACAATCAGTATGAAAAATGCTATCAGTTAAATCTGAACACCTTCAAGCCACTGCCTTCAATATAATATTACTTCCAATATTCCTATTACTTAATACTATTACTCCATATTACTATTATTTCAGTAATTCTAAACTAGGATTATTTAAATAATGTTGTAGAAATCTGCAGTTTGGCTGTTTGCCTCTACCTTGACTGGAGAGCTAGATTTTGAGAACAAATAGATGATCAAAATTCAGGTAGTAACACAGCAGGAACTGAGGGCAAATTCAGCTGGGAAGGGAGGTGTCCTTGGCACTGCTTCCAGAGCTGGTAATAAATGGTTTGTCACCTCCAAGCTCAGCAGCAGGGGCAGGATGTCACACTGTAAATCTTCATACCCTCCTGTCCTCTGAAGAAAAATTTGTACAAGATGACATAAAACCTTTTGAATGAGATTAGAATAGGCTTGCTTTAAATCAAGAGTGCCTGGATTTTGAATTAGCAATGAAAATGGGTGATAAAACTTGAACAATGATTACCATAAAGAAATCTGCATTAGTAAGCTACTGCATTAGAGAAAAATGCAGGGGTTTTTTCTTCAGCCAAGTATGTCACAGCAAACCTGATGCCTTGGTGAGGTTATTGCTAGCTAAATCTGACTAAGAGTTAGGATTATAACAACCTTCTGTGGGTTAAAAAAAAAGCTTAATCAGGGAGGTTGGACTAGATGATCTCCAAAGGCCCTTCCAACCCCAACTATTTTGTAGTTCTGTGATTCTGTAATTATACTTCCAATACATTCACAGGGGAGGGAAGGGATGGACATGCACATCATGAACAACACCAAACCATCCCTCAACCAAAAATAGCCTATTTTTTCCTCTATGCCTCTATTTATATGCCTGATTTTTTTTATCTTGCTTCTATGTATAGGCAAGCTTGTCCTTGGGTTTAAGGAACAAAGTATTTTTCTCTCCTTTTGAGTTATTCTCCTCCTTCTGACAGGCTTCTAGTTGAAGTTTATCGACTTCCAAAACTTTTGGAAAAAGAGCTAAAGTAGACATAACCTTAATGGATTTAATTTTAGGTGATACATTTGAAGCTCAGACAGCCATTCTGTCTGCTATCAAAAACGATGAGCAGCTTCTGTTATAAAACCCAGCTATGCTCATATACTGAATATTCTGAAACACTCATTTATTTGGCTTTTGCTTTATGTGCTTGGGTTTTGCCCAAAGGCAACTTTAATAAAAAAACCCAATCTCTTAGAAGCTGAATCCAGACACTGCTGCTAACAGGGGAAGGTTTGGACTGGCACAGCAGGGCCTAAACAGCTCCTGACCTCTGCTTTCTTAAATCACATGGGAAGGAATAGAAAAGGGTAAAAACTCTGTGCTTCTCAACTGCTTTGCTGCTTATTTCAGAGACCTGATTGGCACTGACCACCTGCAACATGCTTAGGTGAGATGGCCATGACTCTTTTGCCTTTCTTCTGTAAGTCTTGTTAAGCTGGTTTAGGTTTCCTCCAATATCATCTGAAGTACTAGAGAATATTTTACCTACCTTATTTTTAAAAATATCATGTAAGTAGAAGTACTAAAAGCCACAGCATTTCAGGAGAGATGCTATGAAGGCACTTCATATCAGGTATTTCTCTCCAGGTATTCCGTTACTTGTGTCAAGGCTGACAATGGCAGGCAAAATTAATTCTCACTATAGCTTTGCCTCCAACTGTGTCAGATTTATAGAAACCCAAGTGATATGGCTGTTGGCCTTTAAGATTTCTTAACACCATTGATTAGAAGCTGGTGTTTTGCTGAGATAAAACTGGGTGCCATCTGCAAGGGAAGCAATATTTTGCTTCTTATAGATTGTGACGTCCTCCGCCTCTTGACAGCCTCTTGATAGTTCCTGCAAGTGCTTCCGTGGATAAGCAGATGAGATATCTAATGCTGGCCTTAAGGAGAATGAGTCTAATGTGGAACTGTACAAGAAAAACTCACTCAAAAATGTGTACAAGGATTTGAACTGTGTCCTGACTGCAGCTTGAGAAACAAAAGGGAGCTGAAAAGAATCCCTTTTATCTAATGCTAGAAGATTGTTTCCATTCATTTTGTTAATGTGATGAATAATGATTAGTGTGTTTGCTAAGGATTATGATTTGCTGATGGTGCTTGAATTAAGCCAAACTGGATAGTATAAATAACTAGTGGTCAAATTGGGCTGGCTTGCTAATAGTTTTTTCCAAATTAGTGAGCCATACAGTTTGGTATAATGAATGATCCACAGATCCTAGTTTATTTTTAGGTGTATGTTTATATTGACTTCTGATCAAGAACCAAAAAAAAATACTTCAGACTATAAAACAAAAATGTCAATGGTGTTTGCCTCTGCTAAAAATCAGATCTATTCTAGCAGCCTCAACTATTTATTTCCAGCAGATTTCTGAAAGCAGCTAACTTCTGTTCCACTGACAGCTTTAGGCTGATGCTCCACTTTGGAAATGCTGGGTAGTTACATCTAAATAAAAATAATGAGTTGAAACCTTCTAACAACCTCCACTACAAAACTGTAAAAGATGAGAAGAATAATTAGTAAATACATTTGATAAAAATTGATCTGAAAGACTACAGAAATTAAGTCATAAATATTAATCAGAAGTCAAAAGCAAAGTGGATGGAGCTCTGAGCAAGCTGTCCTCGCCCTGAAGGTACTTGTGGGGAGCACTGGAACAGGTGAACTCCTACAGTCCATTTCCACCCATCTCCTTCCAGGATTCCCAATAGCAGTGAATGTACTTTTAATGAATTACTGAAGCTAATTTCCTTTAGATGACAAGTTAAGTCTGAGGAAATACTTATCTGGCTCAACTTCCTCTTAGTCTATTTATACTCAGAAATATGATGTGCTTCCTGCCCTCACACAAATATGTTCCCTTCTAATGAACAAGATCAGATCACAATTCCTATTGCTTTTTGTGCTGAGAACACTAAGGAGGGAAAAGTAAGCCAGGCAGAAAGCTGGTTTTCCCTTATACTACCTTCCAATTTATTCTGATGGAAAGATGCTCAGCTATTTATAGTGTCTCTTTCTGAGTATATAGCCAGCAGGTATGTGCTTGGGTTGGTTGGTCTGTTGCCAAATAAATAATGATGCTTCTAAATTTAGTCACATTCTTAAGTGCAGTAACATTGTATAGAGCACATTACTGAAGGCAAAATTAGCAAACTTATTAAGACCTGGATGTAATGGACATCCAGAAATTGCATTGACTGAAGCAATAATATCATTAACAGCCCAGAAATACTCTTACAGTGGTTCTTGAATGTCTGACAAAGTAGTAAACCCTGTGCTCAGTAAGCATTTTCTATTAATACACCTGTATTTTATTCTTCAACATTAGTACCATTAAATGCTTAATCATAGAACAGTTACAGCTGGAATGCCAAATTATGCAAAGATCTTCTGAGAGGGTGACTTTTCAATGAAGCTGGGCAAAATTTAAATTATACCTTCTTATAGTAGCCAAGTAGTACACTAATATGTATATATAAGTTGAAAGAGACATTTTTGTTTAGCCTGGGTCAGCTGCAAAGGTCAATAACCAAGAAAACCACCATAAGGTGCTGATAATGGTATTAAAATAGTACAGGAAGGCAAATGTTTTCTTTAGATCCCTACAGCCAGTTCATTCTAGAGGAGCAGTAGAAAACACACATCAGTCCCAAGAACTGCTGTGTAAAAGGAGGTATCTTGAATATAAAGACTTGGAAGTACTTTCCTTGACTGCCTTAGCAAAATTCCCTGGCACCAAGAAAATCTGAGCAACACATTTTCTCAAGCCATTTCCTGAGCTGAGGTGCCTCTCTGCAGATTTTGCTGAGCTGGGTGCTTCTCTGCTCTGCCCCCTCCCACTTCAGAACTACAGATGCTTTGTGGTTTGAGTTAATTCAAAAATGGACAATTTTAATCATACAAAAATGTGATCCTCATACAATGATATGAGGAGGATAAAGATGAAAGTCAGCCTGTAATCCAGCATTTATTATTTGCAGCAACCAATTCTGTAATGGCCTGCATTCGACTGAGAGGCAATGGCTCAGCCACCTGCCCTGGCTCTGTATCCTGAGGCTCTCTTTATCTGTTCTGCTTTTCTCCATGTAGTAAATCTGTATCACTCACATTTTAATTCCTAAGAGAGGCAGAGAATCCCTAGTACTGGAATAATAAAGACAGTATTTCGCTGTAACCTTGGGCTAGCCAAAACAACACAAATCATTTTGCCTCAAGGCCATTAAAATGTCTTTCAAATACAGCATTAAGCTTAACCCCTGGTTTCAATCTAGGCATTATTGAGGTAGCTCCTCTTGTATAACTCAGCAAAATCAATAAGCACTACCTAGCACCTCCACATGCTGCGTGGAGTGTGCTAGATGATGTTACTTACCTGTCTTATTCCTTCACATTAGATCTAATTTATAACCTATGCATCTGCACAAAGGACTTCTTTGCCAGGAAGGTCTAGGAGGTTTCATGTCAGGCAATGGCAAATAGCAATTTAGGTGGTGAGTCAATATTTTTTTCATCGGGGAGGAAATGAAGCAAGCAGAGAGAATGCAGAATGAGGAATGAAGTCATGAGCATTGGGCATTGAATTATTTCAAATTCTCAAGCTTTTCTCAAAGTAAAGAAATTAGGGCAAAATATCCTGGGGGTTCAGATACACTCAGTGCTCTGTTGTCACTGCTTAGAGGGGACATGATCTGAACATAGCAACAATCAAGTTTCATTTAATAACTTATTTCTTATGGACATTAGTGCTTTAAATTACCTATTTTAAAAACTGTGTTTATACATCATTTAAACTCAGTTCAGATAGGATTCTAACACAATTTTGTAAGTCTGTAGAATGAAATGAAATCCTTTAGAAACTTATGCCAGGCCAAATGTACTCCACATTTGCCTTATGCTAGGTAGACTATGTGTCCTATGGCCACCAGTCCAACAGAACTAACTAGATTCTTCCCTGATGACATACAGCACAACTCTATGGATGTGCCATGCCTGCACAGCAAATCTTGTGCTTCCTGGGGCAGGAGAAATTTGGAGTGACTGGAGGAAATCATCTATGCAGGTGACTAAAGTGCAGGAGGTGGCTCAACATGCCCAAAACATTTGGTACCAGTTTCTAACATGAGTGTTTTGATGTTCAGTTGACAAGACAGCAGTGAGGGATCTCAGAGATCAAGTACTCTTCCATGCTGAATTCAGAAAGGGCTTATTTTTCACTTTGGTATTTCTCCAGAGACACACAAGTGAATTTTCAGAGTAATTGTGAAGGAAATTGCTCTTCTGCTGAGGGCAAGCCCAGTGCTACTTTATGAAATGGCTACTACAGCTACACTCAGTCAACTGATAGCTTCTGCTACTCTAAAACTGACTAAACAAAACTGAAACTCAGGAGAAAATGCTCAGCAGTGGTTGCTCCCAGCCAAAGCTATGGCCTGTTTAACAAAACATGTTTGGATGTATGAATTTCTATTGAGTGGTCTGAATCAAATCAGAGGATAAATAGATGACATAAAGCAGAACTGTCAATACAACAGCTGCCACCAGAAGTGAATTAAAACGTGATAAAAATATAAATGACAAGTGTCTTCAGACTGTTCCACTGGGCCAAATGCAGGCATTGCTGTTCATGCAGCTGAGCCACAATGGAATTGGGATGTTTATGGTGGGAAGGAAAAGGAATTGCCATACCATGCAGATGCTCTGCAGAGCCCTCCAGATGCTGCTCTAGAGGACAGCCCAGAGAGACTGCTAATTCCTCCACAGAAATACAGGGGGGTCAGTGAATCAGATGCACTATTTATGTCATTAGATAATTTTGGTAAGATTATTTTTCATCCGTTACAGTGTTTCACTTGCTGAGGTTAATAGGGAAGTAAATGTGACTTATCCAAAGGGCACATTCAACAATTCTGATGATGATAATGATAGTAATAATCTACAGTTTAAATATGCATCAGGGCAAAAGAAGAAGCATTCCCATTATGTATACAATGAATTACATTTTATAACTTAATTCTGCAAGACTCACACTCGTAACAAAGTCAAATTGTCACTACAAAAATAAAGGGAAAAAACCTAAGCCTGATAAAAATTACATATTTTTTTTACTGAAGGTGATAAACACTATCTGTGCTTTGTTTTCAAGAAACATCACCGAGACACTTAGCCCATGGATTTGCTCAGTAAAACAGCTCTCATGTAGGCCTTAGCAACCTTTCTAGTTCAGAAAGAATAATAGAGGCTGCTGGGTTAATAATGATCCACTAACCTGATGTCTTAGGGCAAGGCATGATAAGACATGAAAATCCTTCTGGAACAGTTATGTCAAGATCTACATCCAAATCAGTGACCCTTACTCACATACTGAACAAAAGCAATCAACTGCATGTTTTAAATAGTTCTTTCCATTACACTTACAGAGGATTGTGAAATCAGACAGCATTAAAAATACACTGTGAATCAACTAAGCCACATGGAAGTTCTCCATAGGTGCATAGCGCGTGCAGCTCACCTCTTAAAAAAGATAACAGTATAACTATAAAGTCATTACAGGTGATACAATTGCTCTTCATTTAAGTACAGCTGATGGTCTGATGGATTTAAACAGCTCAAGAAATCTGAAGTGAAAATAGAGGGTGTTTACTCAACCAGAAAAAATTGCAAGAGTGAAAAGTATGTTTAACAAGATTGGAGAAATTATTAGTTTTGTTACTGACTTTAGTGATTATACTACAAGATTGTAAATGAAATATTTACACATGCAAAAGCAGAAAGTTTAGCATTTTATTTCCTTTGGGGAAGCTGGAAAATAGGGACAAAGAGGGTACCACTGAAAGAAGAACATCTGAGTGATGTATCTGCACGCTGAATTACTGGGATTCTGTCCTCACCAAAAAGTCCTGAATAGTTGAATACAATAAAAATATATCTTCAATAATATTTTAACCATATAAAAACTAATAGAGACACAGATTTATCCTTGCTATAGGGTTCTATTAGAAAGATATTAAGGGAGATTGATAAGCTGCAAGTACATCACTTGTGATTGTAATAAATTCCTTTTATCCATATGGAACCCTGTAGGTTTTATCCTTGTCAGATACTGTAATCATCAATAAACTTGGTTGTCTGATGGATATTCAGGCAAAATAAGTTGAAACAATGGAAGGGGCAACAGCAACAGATGGCAGAGAAATGTCTGGGTGATGTGAAAGAAGCTACCCCAGATGCAGCAGAAGAAAGAGCTGTTCTTACTCTTCAGCTAAGGTCCAAATGATTCCAGGCCAATGTGCAGATGATAACATGAGTGACCCATCTTTTGGATAATACCTACTGGGATTTTTCTGAGAGGATGGAGTCCATCTGGCAATATCACAAAGCACTCTCCCAGATTAATACCTTCTACTAAAACCCCACACAGAAAACTATGTTTTTAATAAAGACTGATATGCTAGATGCATGTTTAGCTTCATGTCAAGCCTTTTTCTAGCAACAGCAGGGATTAAACATATGAGCAATGCAGTAAAAATACCTACGGAATTTCCAGTGTCAAGAGTGTTTTCTTGCTATGGCATGGGCACTGATGGATTTCAAGCTTTACCTTACATTTCTTCATTTCTAAACAAGATTTCATATACTTTTACAATTTCCTTTTTAGATCAGCTGTCTCTTAAGTTCACTGCAGTCCCTTATAGGATAATTAAAGGATGCCTATATAAAGGTAGTAATTCCATTATAAAATCCCAATGAATAGGAAAGCAAATACTCCCTGTCAAAATATGCTGTTTCTGTATATCAGACAGCAGTGTGCAGAACTGATAACAGTGAGCTGCTGAGAGGTTTCATTCTTAGGAGTACATGCAAATTATTTTTTTTTTACTTTAGTATCATATTATTTGGCACCTTTTGCATTTCATTTCTAATTCTCTTTTTCATTAAACCAAAACCAAAGTCACATATATAAAACGATCATAACTCAGCTAAAACCAACCAAGAAAAGATGGTTTGTCATTAGAATAATATTGAAAACATTGCCAATTGCCTATCTGCCTAGAAAGGTAGTTTTGGGGGTGACTGAAAGTAGGGAATAATGACTGACCCAAACTAAAATCTGTAAGTTCTGGGAATCCAACTTTTGCAAAAGTTCTTTATCATGATTTTGTAGAAGGGAGAGCTGCTTCTCAAAATAAACCAAAAAAACTTTTGAAGCTTTGCCTAGTTCTTTGGTTGCATAACTAACATCTTCATCTTTTAAAAATGGCCTTCAAGAGCCAAATGTTTGAAGACTTATTCCCTCTCAGAAGGTATTTTTTAACTTAAAAGAAAGTCCTTTTCTCCAAACCAATTTTGACTTAATATAAAATAGTAGGAGGCTTAGATTTTTTTAGAATATAGTGTGTGTGTGTGGAATTGCTAATATGCTCTAGTAATGACAGAGGATCTTTGTGATAATGGCATCAAAGTTAAAGGAAAAGCAATTTTAAGTAGTATCCTGCCTTACAAAGATTATGTATTTATCCAGTACATGATATTGTCAAAGTCATCCTGTTATCAGAGGAGTGTTTGAGAGTTTTCATAACAAAGCTAAAGAATGGGAGCTTTCCTTATCAAGTTATTCCCATTTTCAAATATTGTCTAATAGCCAGGGACAATCTAGCAATACTAAGACCTGAGGAGAGAGCTATGGAACAAAGCTGTTCAAGGTAATGGAATATTTTCCATTAACAATTTTCATGTTGTGACAGACACTGGTCTGAGGAGCACCTGCCCTGGAGGCCAGGCTAGATGCTGGTACATCCCAGCACCTTCAGCTTGGTGTCTGACTCAAATGTACTGCAGAGGAAGGAGGGATAGGAAGAGCCTGCCAGTGCTGAACTGCCCACGCAGATCATGTACAGCTCACATGCACCACAGCCACAGGAGCATATGCTTGAAGAGGACACCCAAAGAGCAAGGCATGAGCAAAACCACTTGCACACATCATGCTTTGGCACTGCTTCCTCTTTTCCTTGAGGGATTTCATGGGTCTTTTTCTTCCTGTGTTTGGCTCAGCCACTAATCTCTCTGTACTGAGTCACCTTGCAGCATAGTGGTCTACACGAATGATAGATCATGTTCATTTCTGGGGAAGACCAGGGATGCAGCTAAGGGGAAAAATCTTTAAGATTTGGAGTGAGAAATATCAGCTAATGAATCAGACTAGCCTGGTGTCGCAGCAGAGTCCAGATACTTTTGTCCAATATCCTCTAATCCCAAAATGTTAGATTAGATGTTCTGGCCTGAGAGAGCCCAAAGGCATTGCTTTAAATACCTCAGTTAATCCCAGCAAACATATAGAAACTGCTAGACGGTGTCTTTCACATCTCAGTGTTTGGTCTTGAAGAAATATAGTCATGGATGATTAAGACATCTGAAGTAACTGAAATTTTCTGCACACTTGGGCAGAGAGCACACGAATGTAAACATCACTCCAGCCCTGGACCAAAAGGCAAGGCCAATAGCCGTAAGTGAATGCCATGTGGCAAAAAAGTTGCTCTTGTTTAGAAAGGTTACTGCACGTTCATGTTGTCCTGCGGGCTGAACAGGCCTACTAATAACCTTTTCATCCTCATTAAGCCTTCACCTCAAATACACCTTTTCAACCCCATTGCCCTTTAAAGGTCAGGACTACCAAATAGCTGGTGCACAAAGGAAACTACACAGAATATCAACTACCGAAAAAATACACCAGGGTGTTACCCTTCCTGACCACACAGTTTAACAGGATCTGGGATTTATGGTGAAACCAGGACTATTTTTTTTGCTTAATTTCCCAGTCCTCATCTGCTTATATACCTGAAACCACAAAATTCCACCTGGCAATCAGTGGTGAGAGAAATCAAAGGGTACGCACTTTAATGTGGTCAAAGCAATGTGATGAATCTAATATAAAGATACCCCCAAAAGATTACAGCTTAAGGTGGTTGATAGCAAGTGTTAAACATTCTTTTAAAAAAAGGCAATTCCCTGAGATGAATCCCTAAATAGGGTTAAGATTAAATCGGACGTTTGGGAATAAGCTGGAAGCTGGCAAATGCCTGCTTTAGATTGACGATTCTAAAGCCGAGTACTGCTGAGCTCAGCAGCAGTCCCTCAGCTCACGCAGGGTTTTATCAGTTACAAAACCAATCTGCACTGTATTTCAAGCTTAACACAGGCACATGGGGAAATGTGATACATTTGGAACTTCAGGCTGAAATTTGATTTACTCACACGTGCATCCACCCCTCTCCTGCTCCATCATATTGGGGATTTTACTGGTTTCTAGTACAGGTTTAGGTGTTCTTACCATATATTTACAACAATCCTGTCATATAGGCTATTTCCTACTCAGCCTGTTCTTACTTTTTTTTTTTTGTTACTTGACCTTCCTAAGCTGATAAGACAAAAACTACCAGTGAAATCTTAAGACTAATTTTGAAACACCTGGGAGCTTGCACTCTTCTGTAGTTCCCCTGCAGCAGACATCAGCCACCAAGCTGTGACAGCAAACATCTACCCATTCAGCTAACACTGCTGTTAACCACTCTAGGTCACCGTAAGAATAAGCCATAGATTTTTGTACATTTTCCTGAAAAGCAAAATTCCTCCATCATCATGACTGTGCAGCACTGTAAGAGTCATCTATCGTCAGGCACAGCCAAGGCTGGGAGGGCTTCTGTGGCTGAGCAACACAACCTAGCACAGCAAGGGAGCTGCTCCCATGAAAGTGCAGGGGAGCTCCAAGCTCATACTCACTGGAGGTGCTCCATACTCATGCACTAATTCTGTTTAGCAATGCATCTTTATTTCTGTCTTTTTAAAAAGAGAATAATTCAAAATAAAAGGATAGATGCCAATCCTTAGAACTACTAACACTGCAACCAATTGCAGAGTGACAGGTAATGATGACCTCAAATAGTCAAATGAATAACTTCATGTAAAAAAAAAAAATTAAATTACATATTTCTGAGTCTTCTGGGATTTTGATTTCCAATCCATTATAAAAACAATCTGCTTGCCAAGCTACCTGATAGCTCTTATTTCCAGCTGAGATTTCCAGAGTTTAATCACACATCTGCAGAGATACTTCTGGAGAATTACTTTTTTAAAAATAGGAATATGATTTGGAAACACATATCCAGAGGTCCACAGAGGAAGCAGGCTATATTTCCTGCTTGCTTTCTTTATTGAACCATTTATATCATAAAAACATTTTTCCTTCATATTTTGAACGCTGAGATATGAGTTAGCAAATTCAGTGTGTTCCCAATTTGCCCTCAGCCCAAGCCTCAACTACACAGTGAAAATGTGCAATAATTTACAGGAGGTATTCTAAGTAACACAGCATACACCCAAACTGTTGAGAATACAAACTAAACAGCATTTTGTTTTGCTAAATGCACACGTGTTAAAGCCAGCACTACCCATTTGTATCTTGGAATATATCAAGGTTTTAAAGTGCTAAAAAAGTTCATTTTTTTAGAAATAGTTATCACACTTCAGAGAAAAAGCAAGAGATTACAATGTTATGCATCCAGTTATAAAGTAAGTGGAAAAAACCCAAACCCCAAACATAACTATGCCTCCCATCATCAGAATATCCACTGGAGTTTCTCCTTTCCAAAGTTTAGATTAGGAATTCTAGATAAGGAGATGAATAAATGTGCTGCAGTTTTTAAGAGATGTTTTTAATCCCTGAGGTTGAGTGGAACATTGAGCAGAAAGGTCAACCTGCAATCTTCCTTTGCAGGAATGACTTTTTTTACACTTTCTCAGGTGAAAGAATAAGCTAAACTTACCCAGGGAAAATTGAAGGATGGATGCAGTAGTTGTGTTAAGGCCAGTGGTGGTCTACAAGAAGAAAAGCAGAAGTTGTGTTAGATCAGCAAAACAATACATTCATCACTAGTTTTACTTTGAAAGCATGGAAACACTCTGGATACCTAGATTTCCAGTGCATAAAACTACTAATTGACAATGCTTTCAAGTTGAGTGAACATGAACCTTTCTGTTATGTCTCTTTGATTATTGGTATCTCATCATGTGTCAAAGTCGGAAAACTTCTACTTCCATTGTATTGATGTCTACAAAGCAAGCACATTTGAAACACACTGGCACTTGAATAGTGTTTAGAAGGTTGAAAAAATGAACTGTGTGGTTTATGGTTAGCTTAGTATAAATCTGTATACACAGAATAGTTTTCACTTATACCATCTCAGAACAATAACCAAAAAGGATCATAAATAAATAATAAAAATAATATTAAGTAAACCTAACACAATCAAACGAAATAAATAGGGAAGAACAGAACTTAAGTCTTCAACAGCAAACAAACCCTTCATGATACTGCATAATAAATACAATGACATTTTTTTTAGCAGCATCTACACACATCCAACCAAGACCTAGAAGCAGGTAGGAAACACCAAACAGCTCACTTCATATTCAGTACACCACCCTTCTTTGAGGCCTTTTTTTCCTCTCTTCTTTCAATGTTCCCATATTCCAGTAGTTCAAATTAGGACTGTTTTCCTGGAAATACTATAAGATAAAAAGCACTAGAGTATTGTGAAGGACATCTCTTTATTTTCAATTCATTTTGAAAACTGAACTTAATGATACTGCTGTGTAACAGGGAAGGCAGAAGCACTGCCAAAAAACACTGCCTGATCTTGTTATTTTGTCAAAGAGATGGGAAAAAAATAATAGCAACTGTTCATTAAGCAGAAGGATCCACTCCAAAAAGAGAAGATTCAAAGTTTGGTTCATTCACTGCAGCAGAAGACCCAATAAACACATAATTTGTCATTCTAAGCAGGTTTTAGAGGTTACAAAGAAGAAGATAAAACGTGCAAGTTGAAATACAATGGCAACATTAGATCAAAAGAGAAAAGGGAAAAAGGCATGAACTGGCCAGACAGTAAGTTTACACAATCATAAAAGAAATCATCTAATTGGAAGAACAGGGACAGCAAACACCTGAAATAAATTCTTCTGATATCGTTGCCAGTGATGCCTGCATCCTATATTTCAGATAAACATTTGAGCTCCCAGGCACTAATCTGTCATGTGCTAAAGAAGGCAGCACCCAAGTAAAGATTAGGCTCAGTGACTTGGAGATGCTACATTCTTTGCAATGGCCATTAACTAGAGCAGCATTAAAAACACAATTATATCAGCATTTTGTAATGATGAATAGTACAATTTCTGCATCATTTCCCTGAGTCACATTGTGAAAGCATTATCAGATTAGCTGGTAACAAGACTACATGTGCATAACATTTACCTGAGATACAGTTTTCCTCTCTTTGGAATACTCCTAATAGGTAATTTTAGTCTTTGAACAAAAATAGAGAAGCTGCATTTACATAACTCCTTTAAAAATACAGTCATATCACCACTTAAGACCATTCTCTCAGAATCCATTCAGTATTAGGTACCACAGTTATCATGCCAAACAATAAAATCCTTCCTGATGAGTTATGAGCACCTATTATATTAGTTTGCATTCAATTAATTATGTTGTGCAAAATCTAATTTGAAAACTAAACCCTTTATCAATGTTCACATGACCAAGAAATTCAATGTATCTGTTATCACAGAAGAGGCATTCATGTAGACTTCAAAGAGATTATGTTGTGAAACAGTGCTGCTCTAGGAAAAAGCATTAGACTTAATAGAAATACTTTGCAAAGTTCTGCCAAGGACTACTAAGTAGCCTTAGCAAGTTTGCAGATGACACCAAGNCTAGAACTACCTGAAGGGAAGTTGTAGAGAGGCAGGGACTGGTCTGTTCTCCCTAGTGGAGAGTGATAGGACAAGAGGAAATGGATGGAAATTGTGCCAGGGGAGGTTCAGGCTAGACATTAGGAGGAATTTCTTTGCTGCAAGGGTTGTCAGCCATTGGAACAGGCTGCCCAGGGAGGGGCTTGAGTCCCCATCCCTGGAGGTGTTTAAGAGACAGGTAGATGTTGCATTGGGAGGCATCATTTAGCAGGTTCCTAGGGCTAGGACAAAGGCTGCACTGATGATCCTCAAGGTCTCTTCCAGCTGTAACTGTTCTATGATTCTATGATCCTGACATTACACATCTTTCCAGGATTTTGTCAGCGGTAAATTTTCACCAACAGACATAGACAGTTGGCAATAAAAAACCTCTGCCTGCAGTAGCAGGCAGCTGCTGGGAGTCAGGAGAAGAGAGGCAGATGAAGGAAGCAAAGTAGCAGCTGTCACAACTGTTGATATAGTACATTTTGCAAATTCAACTTCTCTTGACTAAGGATTTTTAAGCAATAATGTGTCACTAGGAGCCATGAACAGGAATTTCAAGAGTCATTTCAAGCAGGGACAGAATGAGATTCAAATAGTAAAGGTGACAGAGTAAAACTGAGTAATGATTGGAGAAATTTACAGATTTTAAGATTTGTGACAAGAAGAGGTAAGTTGTTTAATTGCTGAAACATGGCTACAAATCAGAAACAAGATGGTTCTAAGAAAGCAAGGGTTTAAACCTATGTCCATACTCCTAAAAGAAAACCAGGTCAGACTCGTGACATGAACATCATCCTGGGCTCATCCAAAATGTTAAGCCATTAGCATGTTCCTTCAGAAGGATTTCATTTTTTCACAACACTGCCAAAATATTTATAAACACTTTCATTATTAGGCTGCTGACTCTTCATAAGCATGATGCTTTTTTTCAGCTGATTATTTAATCACACCACTTCGGCACCGTTACAAACTTTTCCAAGCACCTAATGCCATGGTAGTGCTATTTTACCACATGGTAATATGACAAATACAGTCCAACACTGGATTTTGAAGCCGTTTTGTGATTCCTAAGGATAGTCTGAATTGCATATCAGCAGGGAGAAGATATCTAATTAATGATATTTCAAAACCCTCAGAGCTGGGACTCTGCATTTGCTAAATGTCATAAAGAGATTATTTTTCAAAGAGTGTTACCTATACTTAATATTACAGCTAAAAACGAGCTTAAAAACTGGGAAAAAAGTAGTCTAGTGTTGTGACTTTGTTTCTGTATAGGACATAAAACAATGTGTCTCTTCTAAAGGCAGTTAATGAAGCACTGCACATTCAAATAGTAGAAAGGCAACTGAGCATCCCTGTCGGGATTCCCTGGCTGATGCTGGCTGTAGGGGAAATGACTGAGATTCTCCTTTACCTATAAAATCTCTACATTAGTTCTGTATATGTTTATGACTTTGTCACCACATCAGCAATGTCTATACTACATTTGTGGAATTCTAGTCTCTGTTAATAATGCAAAATTAATCCTGATAAAAGAATTGTCTATGTCTGAAACAGAGAAGACACCTGACCAAAACCACTTCTGTTTTATGGCCCTCTTCCACGTAGACTCTTCAAATAGCTCTAATCAGTCTCTCCCTCCATTCAGAAGATTGCTGAAAACATGAAAATTCACTCTGAATTACAGAGGTTAGCTGTTTAATTTTTCAGTCCTTTCCAAAACTTCTATTTTATGTATACGGTTGCAGCTAGCTGCCCAGCACTGGGATGTGGGCATTGATTATATATCTTTCAATTCATCTTCCACACCTGGATGATCCCAATTTAATTCAAATTACAGCATGTTGTTTCTTACAGAAATTTTACGACCAAACTACCCCCCAATGAAATTAATTCTGTCCCCTTCAACATGACTCAATTTGTTACATACACTTTCCTGAGACTGGCAGGTGGTTGCTCTAGGCTGCATTTAAGTCTTGTAGGCTGCATTGTTCACAAGTGATGCTTTACAGCCAAATTAACATTTGTCAACAGTGACAAGAAAAAATGAGACAGAGCTAATAAAATAAGAAGAAAAACGAACCTTGTCTCTACTACATTATCAGAAATAAAAAGAGAATGATGTCAATTTGACAACACAGTTAGCTTCCTTTGCCTTTCCCTTATTTTATCAATACTTTAAGTAACTTGGAGACATGCTGGACCAAGAGACTTTCGCTTGCTAGCTGTTGCAATAACCTTTGGTTAGCATCTATAGTTTAAAGCACCAGTAAGTTCCTGGAGTGCTCTTCTGTGGTCCTACTGCCTTGCTAAGAGCCTCTCCACTGCACACCAAACTTTCAAAGCACATCAACCATCTCTGCAGCTGACATAGCCTTGATTCATAGCTGCAGTCCCAGCCCTGGCAGCAGAGGCAACCTTCACTTACCAGTTCTCTGGGACCATATGGCTCGCAGAAGGTGACAGCGTTGCCGTGCATGATCACACCACACTGCTCTCCAACCTCACAGTTACTGCATTCTGACCTGCAGGAAGAACACACCGTGTTCATAGTGCAAGTCACAAATCATACCTTTGAGAATGCACCAGGCTTGCAAGCTATAAAAGAAGACTGTTATATCTTGGTGCTCTGATACATTGGACTACGTTGTTATCATGCTGCTGAACATAAAGGTTGAGCTTCTGCACAGGTGATGTCATAGAATCCTAGAATGGTTTGGATTGGAAGGGTCCTCTGGAGGTCATCTAGCCAACTCCCCTGCAGTGGGCAGGGACATCCCCAACTAGATCAGGTTGCCCAGAGCCCTGACAAGCCTCACCTTGAATGCCTCCAGGGATGGGAACTCAACCACTTCCTTGGGCAACCTGTTCCAGTGTTCCACCACCCTCCTGGTGAGGAACTTTTTCCTAATACCAAGTCTAAATCTACTCATCTCCAATTTAAAACCATTGTCCCTTGTCCTTTCATTACAAGCCTTTGTAAACAGGCCCTCTGCAGCCTTCTTGGAAGTTCCTTTTAGGTACTGGAAGGTCACTAGTAGGTCCCCCCAAAGTCTTCTCTTCTCCAGGCTGAACAATCCCAGCTCCCTCAGCCTGTCCTCATAGCAGAGGTGTTCCAGCCCCCTGATCATTCTCGGGGCCTCCTCTGGACCTGCTCCATCAGCTCCATGTCCTTTCTGTGTTGAGGGCTCCAGAACTGGACACAGTATTCCAGATGAGGTCTCACTAGGGCAGAGTAAAGTGGCAGAATCACCTCTCTGGATCTGCTGGCAGATGCCCCAGAGCTGCCTCTCAAGAAAGGCTCTCACAAATAAGTACTTGCTCTGTGCAAAGGGTTCCCCATCCAAAAAGGGGTGTCCCTGCTTGCCAGATGCAAAACATCACACCCTGGGAAACAGAGTTGAACTCTTACATGCATGATTTACCCTGAAGTTACTCTTCTTTCAAAATCCTTACTGCACATTTGATATGCCATATGTAACCCCACCATTGTGGAGTTACTCACACAGGGGAGCAAGGAGAAGGGGTTAGGATCAGCCTCCCTCAGTCTGCAGGGTTCTTTACACCAGAGGGCAGATTCAAGTCTGCAGGCACTATCAAAAACTGGGCACTAAGAGCCTCCTATAGCTCACCTGCTATAAAGTGGTTTTGCTGCTTCTTTCTATTTGTACTTGTCATATCCCATATTCCCTGCCGGGACCATGCATCCAAAAGGTCTGAGCAATGGAGGATGGGCTGCTGTGAACCCAGGAAGTAATTAGGAATGATGTTTAAATCAAATTTTAAAGTAAGTGTTTGAGCAACGTCCTGGATTGCTCCTGCAGAAGGCTGGGGCTTCTCACCACTGCTCTGACTTTCCAGGGCAGCAGGGTGTGGGTACCTTTTGGCAGAATGGGTTAAGTCTGGGCAGCATACCATACCCTGCAGGTCTGTCAGTGCTAAGCCATGTGGAGCGATAGATGTTAAGTTTTCAGATGCATAGATGTGGTAAATAATTGATAGCACTTGTTATTTTAGGTCTCTTTAGTTGGTCCTGGGTGAATTCAGCACAAGACTGCCTTTCTTATGCCCAAGTCCATTACAGAAGTCAAAGATGAATGCCTTATTTCCACTTTTCACATCTTTCCCTTATTCTGAGATTTTATTAAAGGCCAGTTTCAGAGCTCAACTTCCCCCCCCAAAAAAGAGAGGGACAGGAACTAGAAGAATACCTGGAATTCTGTAGGATTCTGGCTGTTTATGGGCATTATTTTCATGATCTGCTCCTACATTTTGGAGTTTTATTGTGGAGCATCTGCCTGAACTCCTGATACGTGCAGGGAGAGACAGATACAGCAGGAAAACTCTGCCTTTGAATACTGTATAGGGACCACTTAGTCCCTCGTGAAAGGTCAAGCTATGTAATCCAAGGGATATTTTTCTTTTGTAATTCTCAGATTTCAGTGAATACAAAGTGATTCATCTATTCTGTGTCTATAATGTGGTCTATGAAACTCTGTCCAGAAATCCAGAAACACAGTCCTTCTAACAGTGCTGCTCCATCATCACTCATCTTTTCTAGGATGACTCCTCTCATAAGAAATTGGATGGCTGTTGGTAATCCTGATTCAAAACTTTGTGCTCTCTTTGAAATGCTTTCCCTCTGACAACAAATTGCTCGCTAGCTTGACAGGAATGCATGAAGAGTAAGATAATTGAGCTGCTGTTCCTCAGATCATCATCTTGTTTAGAAACGATCCAATTTGCTCCTCTCCTGGTGCAGACAGGAAGGTTAATTTCTTTCCCACACACACAAACAGGAGACAGTATTAATTGCCCTGGCTGGGTACAGCTATTTATATTATTTTCCTCACATGCCTGGTCTAAAATCTTAGCATGTTAAAATCAGTTCAGCTTTCTCTTCACAGCTGGTACTCACTGCCACTGTTGACAGGTGTCATATTCATCTAGATGTCTTCTCTGCAGACCTGCCATTGCTCTCATCTCAGAGTCCCACACCTCTCTCTCTGCTATTGTTCTTCACTTTGCTGAAGGGGAAACATCTGCTGTTTCCCCATCTCTATTTGTCATCTCATTGCTCTCTACAATACCTGAATTTGTGGACGTTATATTGACTGATGTCTTCTGTGATGTCTGGACTATAAAGAAGATAAACATCTCAAGCTGCCAAGAGATTTTAAACATTAATCTTTCTGAAGTTTAATCCCACAGTTTTAGTGCAATTTGGAAATCGCTTTAGGACTTCTCTCTCCTGTCACAAGGCTTTCCTTTACCATTTTGCCACTGGAAATATCACTGTGCCCTCTTCATTTCTCATATGCCATGAAGAATTGATGGAACCTGTTTCATATTGATTGATTTTACATGCTCAACTTTTCTTCATGTCATCTTTGAAAAGCACATCTGTAAGTGATTGTCATTCGGGTTGCTGTTTAGCTTTGAGATGAAACATGGCTTCAAGTTGGGAAGGAGTTTAGTCAGCTACAAGATTCTAAACAGAGTCTTTCTTTTTTTGAATATACTGAAAGCCCTGTTGTCTACAGCCCTGATGTTAAAACTGTTTTATACAGAAACATGCTAGCGTCTCTTTACTAATTTATGCATCTTTTTTTCCCCCTTCTTTTTGTCTCAACATGAAATAATTCATGATAGGATCAAACTATGTTATTTTGGATATTTGTTCTTGCTTGGCATGTTTTAGTTCTTATGTAGTACCTTTTTTTTCACTCTCCTCTTCAGTTTTATGAGGTTACATGGAGGCAAGATGGTCACAGAAACAAGTGCTCAGCAACCTAGACAGTATTCCAGATACCTGCCATAAACTGTGATTTAGATCAGGAACCCATTCCCTGGTGCTGTGATTTTTCAGTTTACAAAAAACTCCATCTCAGTCTTCCCTTGCAGCTCCAGAACCACTCAGAAAGCATTCCTTTCCTGCTCCTGTCCCCCTAGGGAAACTCAGCTGCTTGCTGGCTAGGGTGTGTCTTGTAATGCATTTGAAAGAGCAAAATCCATAACAACCAGGCAATCACTCTCAAAATCAGAGAGCCCTTGTGCAAAACAGTTATTTGATGTGAGGCCTCTCGAAGCAATGGAGTGACAAACTGGCTCTGCTGGGACTCATAAAATTAGACACACACAGAAGCTATAAAATGCTTTGCTGGTGCACTTGGACTGTACATCTCTGCCAGAGCTCCACAGGCCAGGAAGGGGATCAGGAGGAATTGGACAATATTAATCAAATCCAAGCCAGTGTTTTGGAGGATTTGGAAAGAAAAGATCATAGGAAAATACCAACACTTCTCTTTTCATCTTTAGACAAATGATGGTTTCAGAAATTATTAGAGTGGCTTAGTGTAACTGGCCCCTGGTGACATGGCACTGCTGGAGTACTGGTGCACAGGAGGCAGCTGCTACCACACAGCAGACCAGGGATTGAGCAGGGCTGGAAATCCTGCTCTAGCAGTTACCACAATTGCTTGTGGTAAAGATGGGATTTTTAGCAGCTGCCAGGGGGAAAAACGCAATTTTAGGATGGATGGCATACACTGTTAATAATCCCTGATTTAACTCCCACTAGACAATCAAATGAGAATGAGCTTTCTGCCACTAAGCTGTAGTAGAGCTACTGTAGAAATCCTTTGTGCAGAACAGCTCAAGATACCTCATTACAGTTTTATTTGTAGTCCACTTTTATTTATCATTGCTGAAGATGTTGGCTTTCTGGTGTTCCTACAGGCAAATCTGTCTCAGATTGTGGTGAGTCTTGGGACACTCTCCCAGGACACACCTCTCTGCACTGACCCACCATCCAAGGTAGGTTCAAGGTCATTCCAAATCTTGGGAACAAAAGGAGAAGGAGGGAGGGCTCTTTTAGTCTGAAATTTCTCTGTTGAGACTTCTGTAAAGCAAGGATGAAGCAATGGATAAATAAATTACGAAGGCTCACAACAGACAGACCCTCTGTGACTTATGAGACATCTGCAGGGAAATAATGCCTCCTCTCATTTCTTTCCACTCAAGTCCATTTAACACACTGCTGCTAAAGCTATCTACCTTGGCAGCTATTCCGTAACCCATTAAGAGTCCTTGATCTATTCATTCCCAGAAAGGAAGAGGGGTTTTTATATTACATTATTCCAGGTCCTTAATGCATCTGTCCACAAAAACTTTTAAAGAGCTGACACAAAAGGAACAAAAAGAGGAAATAGCAGGCACATATTAAAAAGTATTACAATAAGTATATGCAAAATAAAAATACCCATAACATTCCATAAACTACAATCTTTATATGTAAGATGGTGAAACTGTGAAAGACCTCCACAGATGGAAAACTGTGACAGGCCTTAATGAAATGGAAAATGAAGTCACATTTCACAGAAAATATGTATTCCTAACTAAAAAACACAAGTAACTGCTACAATGCCCATCAAGAATTCATTTGAGCAAGATAAACTAATCCAATAAAGTTTTTTTTGTGTCAGAAACTCACCACATGGTAGGATTCAATTCCTGCTGATGGTAAGAGTCGAAGTCATCTCGTAGGATAATGCTGTCACTGTGCATTTCAGCTACAAAGAGAAGAAAGCACTATATGAAAGAAATCCAGTGTAATCATCCACTATGTGTTGCCTTACACAGAGCTAAAGTAATACATGGCAAAATGAGGAAAGCAGCTTTCTGAAATACGCTAGTTAAAAAGACAGGTGAGTTTTTTGCTTACTTAGGATCATAGTACCACATAATATTACAAAGAGTCCCAATCTATAACCATAGTGTGATGGCTATAAAAAGATGCAATCATCAAGTATATACTAAATGTTTTAAGAACTTTTATTACAAATTGTTGGTTGTTCTGAATGTTCAGACAAAAATTCCCTCTGAATCCAGAGTTTGGAAACACTGGCATAGGGAGGGATGAGATGTCCTAGTGAGTGTACTACACTTCTAACAGGGAAGAAATTCATTTTGATAACTCATAAGCAAAACTCCATGAGCTTTGGAATTTCTCCTCTGCCATCAACGCTACCAAGAATTCAGATAAAAAAAGAGGATCATATAAAACAAATTGAATGATGTCTAATTCTGGTTAGTTGTTTGTTCATTGTGATTTTTATTGCTGTTTGTTTATTGCCTCTGAGCCCTTGCAGTGTGAGTACACAATGCTGCCAAGCTTTTGTTCTAGCTATGTATTAGTGCATCTGTTTGCTTGAAGGTCAGAGTGGAGCACCTCTTCTGTGAACAAGCTGGGGTTGTTCAGTCTGGAGAAGAGATCTTAAAAGCATTTGTAGAGAAGGGTCTAATACATGTGCCAACGTTTTTGGATTTGAGGGTTTTTGGTCACCATACACAAATGATACAGTAAATCTAAGTGGGAAGTTGGAGTCCAAAGATTGCATAACAGATGATTATAAATATGTGTAACAAAACTCAGTTTATGTTGCTTAAATGAGCTGGCCTTTGTTTTATATGATCCTCTTTTTTATCTGAATTCTCCAGAGCTAGTTTTGTATGATCTTACAGATTGTTCATTATAATAAAGTTAGTGATTCTGAGTTTTAGTAAGAATGACAAATCACCTACCTAGGTGAGGATGTAAGGGAGCTTCTGTAGGGGCTGTGGAGAACAAAGACACAATGCATTAGTACCTTCTATGATCAGGGCTTAATTGCAGCATTAAAAATCAATTCAGCATGAAACAAATTGTACAGCACATGTTCTCTTAAGTCAACTATCCTGACAGTTTAATTATGAAAAATGTGATACACTCTGAAAGTTATAAAAATATAATAGGAAAGAAAAAATAAATAGTCTCTAATTAAAACAAGCATCAGTAACAAATGAAAGACAGAAATGGCTGTAGAGAAAGGTAAGAGAGATCACTTCTGGTCTAGGATTATGAGATATTCTTAGAAATAATTTGGATTAAGATGCTGTAATTCAGTGATTGAAAAAGAGAGGGGAAATTAGGCTGAACAAAAGAAATAGTCTAGACAAGGCAAAAATGCCACACTTTAACATTTACACTGCACTGGACAACATTTTACAACATTGTCATTGTGAAGTGATAACAACTTCCTTAAGTATATTTCTCCTAACACTTTGCAACAAGAGTGTTATCACACAAATGAAATTAGAATGTATCTGAAAGGGCACAACTACATGAAAATTATGATGATGTCCAGAAGGTTACTAAACATTGTGCTAGATGCTCTGTGGTAGTAGCTACTACACCCATAGTGTTGCTTGATCTTAAATCCAAAGTCAGTTACAGCTCTTTCACAGAGGCAAAGATGGTGCATGTAAGGAAACAGCTACCTCCTTTTTGCTTCTCTGTACCTTGCCCATGGAGTTATATTCCCAGCTGTATTTTGTACTTTGGTAAATAGGACATACAAAACCCAGAAATCCTGAAGCCAGGATTCTTCTGACAATTGTGCTTCTTCTTGGGCACTGACCTAAATTGTATCAATACTCCTGATTTCTTCAGCATATTTGCAAAAAATTACTGAAATACTGCAATTTCTGTCACAACATCTGAGGCATTAAAAATAGATCAAAACCAAACAGAAAAATGAATGCGGCAATCTGTGTCGAGCCCTCACACAGTCATCTGACTAGAAAGTCCAACACAGATCTTAAAAACTGTCTCTCTTCCTTTTCTCTTTCTGCTTAAACACTGGCTTTGCATGGAGGCATGACATTTGGGCCAAGGCCAATGCCATGAAGTTCACTAAGGCCAAATGCCAGGTGCTACACCTTGGCCNCAGGTTCCTAGGGCTAGGACAAAGGCTGCACTGATGATCTGGATCCAAGGTCTCTTCCAGCTGTAACTGTTCTGTGATTCTATGATTCTGGAATGAAAATGCACCATTTCATGGGGAAGCTGGTGGTTAAGAAGATTGAGCAAGAAACAACTGAGGTATCTGCAGACCAGAAAAGGATGATAAGCAGTCTGGATTTAGCTTGGACAGAAACCTTTGATTTAACTGACCAACTGATTTTACTCTATGCAGTAACCTTTTATATATATATATATATATATATATATAAATACAATTTTAAAAGAGTTATACAATAGTTCAGACTGAAAGGGACAAGAGAAGGCCATCTCAGTTCATATTTTAGGTCATTATTCACTTTCTCAGAAGTTCCTTGGGCTCACAGTTGGGTGGTTTTAAATTTAGTGTTTGTGTGGCTCCAAAAAAGCATCTTAGCTTGAATGTGAATATTGTACCTTTCAAAAAAGTAAATTAATTTATGATTTGATGTTTAGCTAGAACTCTCTTTATATACAGAGCTTTACAATAGGTGAATTGTACAAAGGAAGAATGGAAACAGAGCTCGACAGAGTTCACAATCTAAGAGGCAAACACAGTATGAGAAAATGTAAGGAAATGTAGGATGCTTGCCTTGTATGACAAGGCAATTCTCTTGGAAAGGAAAAGCACAGAGGAAAGTACACAGCACAAAGTGGTTCAGACAGAGAAAGGCCACAGTCAAACTGGAAGCGTGAGAATCTTGAGGAAAGTAATAGGGAATTCAAAAGTCAATGAGGTCATTGTGGGGCTCTATGTCAATGGGATGAGGAAGAATGAAGGCATCTTTTGGAGTAAAACGTTAAAATTTTCTGAGGATGAAGTAAGGCTACTGAAAGGTTAAGCCAATAGAAAAACATGCTCTGTTTTGGTTAAACTGGAAGGGAGGGAAATACAAGAGAAGTGGGAAGGGAGTATCATCTTCAGAAAAAGGACCTGGAGGTCCTTTTCCCCTGAGGAGGGGAAAAAAGATGTGGTGATGGTCCTGATGTCAGTGGAAAAACAAGAATCAAAATCATTAAACACAGTAATGGTTAACTGTTAAGCAAAACCAGCCCTACTCAGATAAAAAGAGCTAGCACAATGCAAATTAAGCATGTTCCAGAAACATCAGTTTGTACCACTGACACTATATTCCATAGAGCTGTGGGATCCAGCCTGTGTACAGGGACAGGCAGGGGACACAGCATAAAAAAAATATTCTTAAAACTCACTGCAAAACAGACACTTTTTTCTTTTTTTCTCAGAAACCTGAACTTTTTCTAAAAAATATGAAGGAAAAGTGAATTACTGAAATGCTCAAATGCTCCCACACAAACACTGCACTCAAGACAGCAGCCATTAGCTGTTGCTCATCAATTCATCACAAACAAGATGTGGAGAGAGGTATATTCTATTTTTCAGTCTAATCTCCTTGTCATTAGCAGTCAGATGAAGATGAAAAAGGAAATGAATGTTTTTATTTAGACTCCTGCCAATACATTCTTTCTACTGGTAAATAAAGTTGCTATCGAATGATAGAAGCTGAACATCCCCTTAGAGAGTGTCAGTACATTGCCCAAGGGCTGCATTATTCTTGATGACACACAAGCCAAGAAATAATATGTCAGCTCTAAACTCCAAGCTTCTGTTCTGTAAAATACTGCTCTGGTCAAGCCTGAGAGCCTGCAATATGTCCTGAATTTGTTTTTTAGAGTGTTCTCCAATCTTACAAGGTACAAAACACACCTAGAAGTTCTTCCACACACTTTCAGGTGCAAGCTATCAAATAAAAGAGAGTCTGGGCCAGTTCTCAGGATTTACTTTCACATGTAGACATGTCAGACTGTAGAGTGGTTTCTTAAGAAAGGAATCCCAATCCTATAATTTGTGGCACTGAGTATGAGATTGTATAAAACTCTGGGAACTATGCTGAAAGGGATGGTTTTGCACTAGGAAGGCACAAACATCTTTCACCTTCTCCATCTCTTCAGTTTTGGTGCTCTGAGATTCTCCTTTAGTTGGTCAGAACCAAACTGCATGCTCACACTTCTCCCAGTATGGTCCTTGCTTCAAAGAATGGTGCTGCTAGCCCAGAGTTAGAGTCTACTGGGGAAATGACCTCCTTAGCCCTTTAGCACCCTGCTTGGTGCAGGAAAGGCAAGCTGGCTACATCCATCCCTGTTCCTCCCAACAGCATTGCTGTTTTGATACAGACTAAAACTCTTTGGAGTTCTGCAGTGCAATGCAGCCAGGTCTGATGTCTTGCCAACTCCATTTTAATTATGCTACTGTTTATTAATGCATGATTTTTGTTCTACTCAAGCCAGAATGAATCGATCTGCACAATAATAAGTTTACCTTATTTTCCATTTATTTTGCTGTTAGACGGACAAATTAAAGATACTGTTAATGAAAGATATTATTAATTGCAAGAATATCACCAGTCATTAACATCCATATTTGTCCTTGAATGTATAAGACATCTATCTTTTCTGCCTAAGTTTATACAGATTTTCTTTTCTTGGCTATTTGCACTGGATTAATTCCTTTGTCTGATAATTTTTATGTCTCCTTTCTACAATATCCAGTAAAATTCCTATAAACTTTAAAGCTTGCATCAGTTCTCAAAGATCTCTCTAGCTTCCTAAAATATTTATTATATGCTGAACACACAGCTTTTCAAGCTATTATTTTACTTCTTTTGGTATCTTTCCCTATGGCATCATTCCTTATTCCATTTACATTATACATAGAGTTGCTTGTTTGTCATTGCCATCCCTTAACACTACTCTCCATCATCCTCTAATTCTCGTCAAAATAAGAACTATGCTTTCCTTTCACTGCACAAATCCCATTAACTCTATTAAGATTTACTAAAGCAGACCTGAGGGTAGATAGTCACAATGAACATGATTTCTGAGATTCCTTGCTACTTTCACATCTTCATGTATATCCTTTGTACTAGTTATTATGAAGTTTGATATCATCTCCAGTGAACATATTTATTAAAAAGATACCCTGTTATAAAGCCATGAAGTAGCCTCATGGTTTTATCTTCTTTACTTATGATGTCACATTTTTCACTACAGCATTTCAGTACAGTAATGTTTAGGGCCAGAAAAAGACCATAAAACCTCATTCATGTCAATCTACCTTCCTTTTTTTGCTTCCATATTAACATGGTATTTGCATCTAAATAAATTCACTAATTCTTTCTGAAAGGATCTTTTGTTTACATTAATAGTACTGATGAAACTGTGCTGTCTTCATGAAATAGAAGCAGCGAGGTTTGCTTCAAAGAAAACATCTTTTATTTGAACAGAAAAATTAATCCTAATAGCATGAGAGTTATACTAGTGCACACTGCTTAGGGGAACTAATGCAGTGCACATTGTCTGCTGAACAAATAAGAACAGAAAGGCAGAGGAGAACCTGGTGCTGGAATGCCTAGGAGGAAGGGCAACAGGCAGCAGGGTAGCTGACTACTCAACGGGGTAGCTGGCTGGCTACTCAACGGGGTAACTGAGTCAAGAGAAGTGTGGCTGAGCCAGGAAACTTGGAGGAGAGAAGCCTTGGTGAGATAAAAATGTAGAAGAAGGACTAGGAGAACCTCTGAGAAGGTTTCACACCCATATTATAGGGAAATTGGATTGCATGGCTGTCACACACTGTCAGCTGCTCAAAGAAGAGTATTTCTGGGTGATCCTTGACTAAGTCAACCTTTACCTTTTGTATATTCCCTAACATTTAGCAGAGAAGACAAAGGGGGTTCCCAGATAACTAATGGGAAGTAGAGAGCCAAAGAAAGTATCAGTTTTAAGGATGTAAGATCCTGATATCAAGTTTATTACAAAATAGCTTTCATGATGAGTAGCAATGACATGCAAACACAACAGAAAACCACATTTGTCAGACATTTTTATCAGATGGTGGTTCTTACCTCCCTGTTCACACAGCTGTTGTGCTAAGGCATCCTTGAATATAACTTGGCCCCTGTGAGTAGCTGTAGCCCTGTGAACATAAAAAGACAATAAATAATGTAGTATACTTATTTATATATGCATATGTATATCTATATGCATGACTAATCAAATGACATATCCCATTCTGCTTTCTTCCTGTGTTTCCCACTTTTAAATTCATAGAATAATTTGTAGCATTGGGTCCAACACAGCACCAATAGACATGTTTTGCACATCTGTTCCATTGTGGGAATTCCAGGGTTTGAGCAAATCCCTGGCTCACTGTGCTCCTGGGCATATACAGGAAGAGGGCTCCTTGCAGATAGCGAGAAAGAAAACTTACATTAGCAGTGGACTGGGACTTCAGAGATGCTGTTTATGCAACAGTCCAGGATACAATTCAGGATGTATGCAACAACAATGGCAACCACAACATTCCTTTCTGAGGCAGAGAGGAACAAACTCTCCAAACACAGACCACATGCAGAGCAGAGCTCAAGTGTGTGTCTGAATGCAAACAAATACCAAATCATACCAATAATACCAAACTGTTTACTGCTTACTGGATCTCTGCATGCGTGTGAGAAAGAGGAGATGTGGGGACAGAGCCAGCAGCCACTTGAATGATCTGCATCTTTCTGGGCCTGTCATCCCATTGCTTGATAATGCAAACTAGGAGCCAATTATTGCTGCTCCATAGCAGGAGCAATCTGCACCCTGGGGACAGCAGTGTCGTGCAGTGTGGCCACTGCTTCCTACAGCATATGCTCACATCAGCATTAGGTTTGCAGCAGGTGTATGCCTGAGCTCTGTACCAGCCAGAGCAGCTTCAGGAAATTAAGGCTATCACTCCTGTCAGTTTACCAGTACTGTCTGCTTGGTTTTCTCTCTATTGATGTTTGATTCATGCATCAAATGAACCAATGCAGTGCAGTTATGCATGAACTGAGCAGCTTCTACAAAGAAGTGCAAAACATATCTTTTCTGTATTGAACTTTCTTGGGTGGTGATGTTCTTACCTGACAGGTGAGAGTAATGGAACAGGACCATGAATTTGTTTTCTCTTTTAAAAATATGTAATATATCCCAAACCATAGCCATCCCTACATTCACACTCAAGTCTAAAATTTACATAGTGTTTATAATAATTATAATTAAAATAATACTGGCGATGCCTTAAAAACACTCCTAGAGAAAGAATTATCCAACTATTATGGGATTTTGTTTTCTTGACATACATATCCAGTAACTGATTTTTGTGCAGTTTTTCAAAAGTTTCTATGCTGTCTTTAATGTAATTAATATTGCTTAGATAAAGAGTACTTACTATTAATTGGTGTTACTCCACACCAGTCTATTGTTCCACTCTGTCATTGTTGGCTATTTATTTCCAGCTAAAGGGTGACAAGTCAAATTTAACCTGTCCATCAGCCAAAAGGCAAGATGCATGTTCTGTATGTCCCCAGAGGTAATTCCTCACTAGGAATGAATCTTTCCAAATGGATGAGAAATAAAAATGGGAGGGGACAGGAACATCCTGACATAGTAAGTGAGAGCTTTGAAAGAAAAACAACTTAGAGGTAATAAGGTTCCCTCTATAATAACTTCAGACTTCCATTAGCCTAAATGCATTTGTCTGCTTGGAGCTATGCAAGAGAGAGGAAAATGAGTTTTTAAAAGTAGAAAGAGGAGATAAACTGCTGACAGAGAAAGGAAGAGGTCTTGAACACAAGAAGACTCTATCAGGTGTTAAGGCTCACTGTCAGTTTAAGGCATTACTAACCCCACACTTCAACTACACCAATTCCGTAAAGAATTTTTCTTCCTAAATAGCAACCATTCCAGTTGAAATCAGGTGCCAATAAAGACTTTTAGATTGTCTGTCTCTGAAAAGAAAAAAAAAAAGAAATATGACTTGCTGATTCTCTACTTGAACTCTACATAGCCCACATCACCTGTGAAATTGAACTTGGAGTGCCATCCTGCTCAAGGGCAGCATTGCCAGCTCCTCTGAACACAGTAGTATCAACTTGTCCCCTCTGCCATGACACAAATTCTTCCAAGTGATTTGGGAGAAAGAACTCCAGAGCTATTTGCATATATTCATGAGCCTGTGGCTAGAGAGAGGTCCCTCTAGCCTCCTGCTGAGGCATGCTAAGCTGTGTGTCCAGGAGCAGAGTACCTGTCCTTGCTGTTCTTCTGGCACAAAGGAAAACGCACAGAGCTCCTGTTGCTGCTGATCCAGAAGGTGCTTGAGTGGGAGGCTTTCAGCTACTGCTTAAACGACTCTTTTTTCAGTTTCCACATGACATGCAAGCACAGTCTAATTAAAGCAGTAGGAATGAGATTTGTGTGTTCTAAAGCTCATGTTTGACTCTGCCTTTCCCTCCCTGTCTGCAGTGGTTTCTTCCCTGAGATGCTATAAACAAAGTCATCTGTCCTGACCTGATCTGGCTGAAACTGCCAGGGAAATTTGGTAAGAAAGATATCATTACTTACATAACCATTTGCTCAAGAGACAAGATCTTATTAGCACACTTGCTCTAAAAGACTTGATCAGAGGTGAAACTCTTCAGAGAGAAAGCATTAAAACAGCCAACAAAAGCTAGGGTATGTGTTAGAAGGCAAACAGCAACCACTCCATTTGGGGATGCTGTCCTGAGCTGAAATTTGTTGTTCAAATTCATAAATTCCAACCCAACCCTCCCCTGGTGCAGCTTGAGGCCATTTCCTCTTGTCCTATCACTTGTTACTTGGGAGAAGAGACCAACCCCCACCTCGCTCCAACCTCCTTTCAGGTAGTTGTAAAGAATGATAAGGTCTCCCCTGAGCCTCCTCTTCTCCAGACTAAATAACCCCAGTTCCCTCAGCTGCTCCTCATAACACTTGTGCTCTAGACCCTTCACCAGCTTCACTGCCCTTCTTTGGACAAGCTCCAACAGCTCAATGTCATTCAACATTGAAGCTCTTGCAAAAATGCAGGGTCACTAATCATAGAAAGGACAGTTATTTCTCCTGTATGGTTTTTAGTTTTCAGCCAGATTTATGTGTTGGAAGAAAACATACATCCCTGAAGACTGTACCAGCTTACAAATAGAAATAGACAAGTGAAATATTGCTTTAGGAGAATAATTAATTCCATCAGCCACTGAAAAAATGACACATTTGTTAAGTATCAGAATTCCAGGCAAAAGAAACAGGTGGAATGGCATCAGACATACAACATAAACTAGGGAGACTACAGTGAGGAGGTCTGACATTAATAGCAGGAGCTGGATGTAGTGGGGAAGGGTAGGAGGCTACTGCAGGGGAGATTGAGATGTGGTATGAGGGTGTCTGGGAGTACTGTGCTGTGGGACATGGTGCCCAAAGATGTAGCAAACCAGACTTTATGGATCCTGCCGCTCACAGCATACTCGGGCATTTCTTCAACAAAGATGTTTATTTCAGAGATGCCCCATTTGAGCAATGTTTTCAGGTTTGGATTAAGAGGCACTCAAAGATCCAAATTATCTAAATCATATCCAACCTCTCCTACTTCAGCCAGAGAGATCAATAAAATCAGTTTTGAAAGAGATCAGCCTGTTATCTGTGCCCTTCCACAAGAGGTCCTGTCCTCCAGCCCTGCTTTCCAAACCAGCAATTTTCAGCAGCTCTTAGGGCTAAGCAAAGCCCTTGTGCTTCCCTTGCAGGGTTTTAGCAATGGCCCAGCACCCTCTGGTGCCAGCCTCCACTTCTGCTGTAGATGGGAGCTTTGTCCCTAGGAGCTGGCAGCTGCAGTCAGGACCTAACTTCTCTCTCTGCTGCCAGCTCCAAAATGGGTAAATTCAAATGCTTCTTAGCCATGGGCAAAAGCTTTTCTTCCTCCACCCAGAAGACCATGGCTTACCCACAAAGACTCATCTTCACACCCAAGAGGATCATAAAGAAAATCCAGGTTGGAAGGAGGCTCAGGAGGTCTCCAGACCAACCTCTTGCTCAAAGTAGATTTAGCTACACTAATCAAACATATAAGAGCCCTGCTATGCCTTCTGCTGTGGTGCCCAACAGCCTATCCAGGCTCATAGTTCTGCTATTTGTGAATATTTTTGCATAATACTGCTAGAGTTATCAAGATTATGTTAACTAAAAACTGCTGTGTGAACTTTAGCTTGAGTTGGTCAGTCACTTGACACAGTTATAAATACTCTCAATTTACAACTCATTTGGACAGCAGCCTCCCATATAATAGCCTATTCCAACAATAATGAGTTTGAACCCATGTTTCTCATTAGGAAACAATCCATAATTTATCTTCTTTGGAAACAAATTACCTACTAAGCTACACTGCCATAATATCTCCTTTTGATACTCTGTTGACATTAATTCTTTAAATCTACTGTTAAGAAAGACATCAAACTCTAAGAATCCTTCTCTTGAAGTATTAATGAAGAGGTTTATAACCACAGCCTTGAAAGGAACCAAAGTAACAAGACAACCTAAGCCATACTGTAAGTATTTCCAGGATAGATGGTTGGGTTTGGTTCTTTGTTATTGACTCATTTTTCCTCTGAGCACAGATTTGTTTTCAGAAATCTTTGGCAGAACTAGTGCAAGACTAGAATGAATCTTTGTAGAAAAACACCCTATTTATGTTCTGGGGCTCTTTAGTACAGTCTCAACACTGGTTTTCCTATGTCTCAGAGGAGCAAAAAATGGCAATATTGAGTGACATGCAACCAGACTTTGACTCTTCATTTATTTGCTAATGACAGTTTCCAATCAAAAAGAATATATTGGGAACTCGGTTCAGTAATGTTGCTAGGAAGGTGAACTTTTCAAATACACACAACTAGTAATTTCTCTGTTACATGAAATATTGCTTGGGAGCTCAAATTCCCATGTCTGGAATCCCAAATAGCAAGCATTCCAGATGAAGGCATTCACTGGAGACTTGCACATCTGGTGCTGTACCCAACAGAGTGGTGCTGCAAACAAGGGAAATTAATCTGTAATTTGTATAGCTAAGAAGTTTATGGTTGCTTAATAAAACAACAAACTTAAGCTAACACTTAATAAAAGAGTACCTCTTCTCAAAACTGATATTCAAATGGGGGTATCAGAGTGGCACAGTTTTAAAGATGTTTTAAAAAAGACTGCATCAAATAAACAATAACAAAAAAGTGGGCTCATTCTTGCAAATCTCTCCTCTTCAACTAAGGAACTTTGGGTAGTAGGTCCACCATTGCATTTAATACTAGACCATGCACCATTAAGGAGGAGACACTTCCCATAAGCTGCTCAGGATAAATTCAAGTGTCAGGTTTTCTTAAGTCTTGGTTCTTCTGAGCACTCCTTTTGGCAAAAATATCTGAAGTACTGGCTCCTGGCAGAGTCCCCTGGCAATGGGAAGTACTGACATCCCATCCTTGAGATAAATCTTCCTGTTCAGTCTACGTAAAACTGAGCAGAGGTCTGAGCATCACTGTTACAGAAGGATCCATAACAGATGCTAGATTTGATGGATGGGAAGTCACATAAATGTACCGCAAATATTTCCCATTTTAAATGGCAATCTCTCATTTTGAATGGCTGCCAAACATCCATTGATCTCTAGATAAAAAAAACCATCCCATGTCTGCAGAGAGAATGGCTACTATCTTGAAAAAACTACAATGAAAACAATATACCATAAGCTGGAAGGTACCTTGTCCCTGGGGATGTGATGGATGTGGCTGTGAGTCAGAAGACATGAAGTAAGACCAATCAGACAGAGGGAAGGTATAGCAGTAAACTGTTAACTGGTATAGGCACATGGACAACAGAAATACAATTATTAAATTAGGAAAAAAAAAAGGCATACCCAAGAACAGCATCTAAAACCAATGCTGTAAAAATAGCAGCACTAACTATGCAGTTTGGCACATATTAAGGAAGCAGGCAGACTTCATTCATTGGCAAAGATTAACTCTGCTATGCTATTCTTGTAGGAAGACAGTGAAAAACAATATATTGCAAAAACCAAGAGAGAATGTTTTAAAATACAGGTGGTGATCTATGCCTTTAGCTTCTGTGTGCATCCATTGCTGAGGATCCCTCAATTAAACTGCTCATAATAAGTCTGAATTCCTTGGATGGCACTGCTGCCCTTGTTTTTTTTTAAATTTTATTGACCTGAAGCCAATCCTCTGCATTTAAACTCTTCTGCATGGTAAAGAGCAGTGATTCCTAAGCCACTGAAAGCTCATCACTTGCAGTTACATTGCTGTCATCTTTGTCTTGCTCTCTTGACTCAGCTCCTGGCTGAGTAGGAGTTTGATAAAACATGTGCTCAGCCAGAGCTCCTTGACAAACAAGAGCTGCCCCCAATTTTTCTCCCTGTGACCCTCTTGTGTATGAGTCCTTCCCACTGTTTCCTTCAGCATGGTCCTCTATGTTCAAACAACCAAGATAATGTATTTAAGGCACTTAAGTTGCTGCCAACTCTCACTGGAATTCAAAAATAATTAATGTAGGAAGAAAGAGATGGACAGACAGCATCATTGCTCCAGGAATATATCTTAGGCTAAATTAAACTGAATCTCCCTGCATGTTTTCTCTTACTGTTTTTAACTGCATCTTTTAATGCTGGTGACAGAAAATTTTAGTATTGCTTAGTGACTGTCTGAAAACTGGACATTTGCCCAGGAAATGGATCAGCACTATGTCACCATGCACAGTAGCTACCCATTCTAAAACATGACCTGCCTAATCAAAGGACACATAACATAATGAAGAAAAATTATCCTAGTCAGTGTTAGTTCAGAAGTACTGGAAGATGAAATGAGCTTGCAGTTAATTATTGCACTGTTAACCTCTGATCCTAAAGGAGCTCAGTGCTCTTGAACACATTAATGTCCTTAAGTAAGTACATAATAGCTCTTTACTGAGCACCCTTCTGCCCTGCCTAAGGATGCCACTAATTAACTACTAAGATACTCATTTTCTTTGCAAAGCTGAGGAGAAGGTGTCCCAAACTAGTCTGCTGCAGTTTGGCTGCTGACTGCCAGCAGAGGAGGGAGGGATGCTCAGGGTCCTGTTGGGAAGACTTGGGAATCTGTGGGACATAACACCCTATGAGACTAAGGGATCCCTCAGTGTCCACACACCTTCCCAAAACTGACTGGTCACATCCTTAACATCACCCAGCACATCAGGGGGAGGCAAGGCTGCTAAATGGCAGGTGGCCAACACAGTCACCATTGCAGAGAGCAGGAGGAAGCCATGAGGTGTTCAGGATAAAGCATTTTGGGGAGATATGAGACCATTAAAATACTAACAGGAATTTCTGATTTTCTCATCTAGACTTTTTTGTTCTAGAAGAGAATCTAAGTCTTGTTTACAAACAGGATTGAACTTTGAATTGCAAAACCAAGGTAAAAAAATTTCCTTCCAATGTATTTTTAAGTGAAAATGGAAAAAAAAAATCTCCTCCAGAATTTTTTACTAAAGTTTATCATATATTTAAATTGATTTTCCCTCATTCAAACACAGATCCTGCATAATTAGCACTTCTAATAAACTGCATCAGCAGTTTAACAAAGAGTTAAATCTTCTTACTTCAAAATTAGCATTATATGCGAATGCTACTGTCAAGAGTTCATATACACTTTGAATAATATTGAGGTAAAAGCACATTTTCAAGTCAGTGCTGATCCTAAGTTTAGGCTTTGTAAGAATAATGTTATTACAAAAGCTGAAGGAGATAGAAATATTTACACAAGATTAATAAAAAGTAAACAGATACTAGTTAAATATTCTTACAGGCTTTTCAATGCTCTGGATTTTAATGCACTAATTCAAGAGGAATTTAAAGAGGTAAGTAAAGAGACTAAAATATGTTTATTTCTATTTCTACAGGGAAAAAAAGTAAAAATAAGATCAGATTTTTAAAGTATAACCTACATAATCAGCAATAGTATTTATTGCACAGAATAGGCAAGACATCTTTAAATTTATAATTGTCCTTAAGAATAATTTTAAGTATATTCATGTAAATATATTCCTCTTTGGCTTGTGGTAAAAATAATGATACCATTTGCACCCAAATAAATAAAACCACAAATGTTATTCACTTGACAAACTGCACTGTATTGCTATATATTATACTCACACAGAACATAAGGGCATATAGAGAGGGTCTGAAATGCAATCAGAAGAGGTATTGTAAAACATATTTTTGACACCTTCTAGCCCAGCCTACACCTAAACTAGAGATTGGTGCCTCTTATGAATTAAACATAATTCTTGATTTATGTTCCCTTACCCTTGTATCAAAAAACCATCGTTCCAGAGCAATGTCACTGTGAATTAATTTAATGATATTGATGATACACCTAGCACAGAGAATACAAACTAAGAAGCAGTGCAGAGCATGACATTATAAATCACTCCTATAGAGCATTAAGCAATAAATAACAAGCCATTAATTCACTCTAAATTATGCTAAAATACTTAAACTACTTGTGCAGCAAATTATCAATACCTGCCATTTCTGGTAAAAATGTGAAACTTACAACCAAGAAATTTTATGAAATCACATCATATATCTCAGCCTTCAGATCAGCTGGATTTGGATTAGACTTGCTTTCTTTAAAACAAGAAGTAAATAGCAAAGAACACAACGCAGCTGTGTTGTCCTCAACATACACAATGCCACAACACAGCAAGTCAAACTGCTTCCAGTAGCTGCATTTGGAATTATCCACCTGCTTCTACAAGTTACTGACTTGACTGCATAGGCAACTATCCCAACAACTAGTAGTGCTACTGCAGCTCTTCAACTAAATAAGAAAATCCATGTCCTGAGAGCTCACTCACTTTGAGTTATCCTTAAGAAAATTAGAATTAGAGGGCAATTAACAGTTAATTTACAAATCAACTGACCAAAAAAAGATATTTAAGAGTTGTTAATGTTGAGTCTTTTTGGCAGAGAAACCACCTAATTTGTTTTTTATGACCTACTTCCTATATTTGGGGGAATTTCATTTCAAGTGCTGCAATTACTCAGCATGAGCTACATATTTTTTTGTCTGTGTCTGAGAAAAAGTAAAATCACCTCCAATTATAATTATTAGTTACAAGTTTTTGAATCATTTAGAAACCTAATTCCACATGCTGTACAATTTGTAAGGTAGCAACTGTAAAGCTGGTGATGACCCTGTTGTGTAAGTCATGAGTGGTGTCATGGATGTAACAATCACTAAAGAAAAGGTTTGCTCCCCTGGAAGCTGCAGCCTAGGCCTGACACATGTTCCCAACAGGGAATCCTCTCAGATAAAGTTGTGCACCAACACACCTCCCTCTTTCTTGGATTTGCTAATGGCTACAGAGGACATGATCAGAGAAAAATCATTGTGCTCAACAGGGTAAGATTGTAAGCCTAAGAAACCTTAGAAGACAAAGAAAGAAAATTGCCTGAATTACTACAACAGAATCGACCTTGAGCCCTGGTTTGGGCTTCTTCAAACTGTTTCGACTCCTCCACCTCTGCTCCTCTCTCCAGTAAACCAGTGATCTCCTGTACTGAGCTACCTCCTAATTTTGATAGTGATGATTTGAGGACTGCCACAGGCATAGATGTGCCAGTAACACTAAACAAACAGCTTGGGAAGAATAACAAAGTTGTCACTCAATGGTTTCCAATTTTCCAAAATTTCTGTGGGCAGCGTGCTCACTTTCTGCACAAGCTCTTCCCAGGCCTGCACCAGCTTTGCTGTCTTACCACAAGCTCCCTCCTCTTTTCCATTTCCCAGATTGATTGTTCTGTTCCCACTCATTTTTGTATTTCCCAAAATACTCTTACAGATTTGTCAGTGGGGAACACAGTAAATGGTTCTTTCTAACTATCCCATCTGGAATTATATCTCCCATTTTAACTTCTCCTTTGAAAAGAAACCACTTAGTCTGACATCATTTTAACTATGTTTTTAGAATAAAAATTTAATTATACTCTACAGATATGAACACCAATGCTAAAATGTAGCTTCATCTATCCATAATTGCCTATCAGTTCCTGGGAGATCAAAGATTATACCACTCAGTGTAGGTCTTCCCCCTTTTTTTTTTATTTCAACAACCTCCAATAGCTCTTTGCACACTAACAGCTGCATAGTACTTCTGCTCTTTAATTTGTTTCAGTGGTTGCGTGAGCAGATTGAGGTCAGTATAATGCCCTCAGAATTCCTAGTGGCAAACTGCTGGTGTTATGTACATTAAATCTGAGATCACAACAGCCCAGCCTTTTCCACATAAAAAAATCCTGAATCTGACCCAGTTATCCAGCTCTGTCAAAGGTTATTCTACACAAAAAAGGAAATGCTCCCAAAGAAACACAGCAGCAGAAACTAGTCTCATATATTGCAAACATGAGATACAGACAAAAAGCATCAGGGGTTCAGTCTGTAGAGATCAGGCTCAACTGTACAATTCCTTTAAAGCTTTAAAATATAAAGGTAAATATAGACTTCTATGAACAATGACAGCTCAAGTCATTGTTTTCTAGCTACCATCTCAGCTGTATTTCCTAATTGTAACAAAACCCTGAAATTAAGTACTGCTAGCAGCAAAAGTTACATCTGTTATGTTTTTCCTTGGTAGACCAGCAGTCACTATAGTTGAAGACAGCTATTCTTAGTTTGATGCTATTTTGGTAACACTACAGCTGATTTAACTTCAGCCATACAGACTCTGAGTGCCTAACTTATGCAGCAGGCATTCAACTTTCCCTAGGTACATTCTCTGTGGTGTGCGGCCCAACCCTGGCTAGAAGTGCTCTTGGCCTTTGGCAAGTGCTTAGTGAGAGTAAATCTGCAGGAATGCACAGGCATGAAAGGTATTATTATATTGCTATTTGTTATGCTAATTTTGTTAAGGGTCTGTCAGAATTTCATTACAAACCATATTTTCAACGGGCTCATAAATCAACCATGAAATGTATTCTGCACTCGCACTTTCACGTCAAGGAAAAGTCCTAATAACATTATTATTTTGCCAATTTAAAGTGAAAAGGAAATAAAGTTTATTAAAATTCTATTTATTAATTTTTCAAATATAACCTGACAGTTTAAAGTTATTATTAAAACACTGCTAAACTGAGTAATGCAAAGCTTCCAGCACTGACAAACACAGAGCTTCATTTACCCTATGATTTTGTTACTATTTGGAAAGCTAACATTCATGTTTTTGCCTGAGGTTTGTACCCCTCCCTTTCCTTCTGTCCTTGGCTGTTCATTGTCCCTGAATCTACCAACTATACACCAAAACCTCCATGCAGCTGTAAGCCCCAAGACACAGCCCCTGGAGGTCCAGAGCTCGGCAGCTCTAAGACTGGCTCCCAAGTGAAAGGGAACATCCTCAGGAAGGGTTAACTACTCTGTCCTGGCTTTGGCATTCTTTCATAGCTCCAGCGGGAATTCACATTCCAAGTCACACTCTGCAACAGAAAAGCCCTGCTGCCAAAAAATGAGACAGAACCCAGCTCTGAAATCCAGCTTAACTACCTATGAGACAGATATAGATTAAGAGCTACGAGTTGTCGATGCAAATAAAGTACCTTTACCAACTAAACTACTGCAACTAAACTACCTTTACTGACAAATGGAATAGTCATCCAGTAGTCATCTACATCTGTTACACAACATCCATCAGCCATAGAAATACTTGTTTCTGATTATTTCTTTACTTTTGTTTTCTTTACCTAGTCCACAGAGACTGGTAGTGAAAAGTATTCCAGAGATCTGAACAGTCAAAACTACTCGTTAGATCCCTGGTGGGTTATAAATCAACCATGGAAATATCCTTACAAATATAAGTAAACATTCCTGACATATCCTAAATACTAGCAAGAATGAGATATTTTTTGATATTTTTGTTTCATTCAGCTAACACATACTAACAATTTGCAACCATAAAGCATCCTCCTCAGATGCTTTGGTTTTGCATCACAACAAAGCATTAAAAGATCAACCTTTAAAAGCTTAACAACAAAAAAAGGCCAAGTGCAATCTATATCTGGTGAAACTAATTACTTTTATGACAATCTACTTATCCACCACATCAGTCTGGTAATCTAATGCATCAACTGCCAGAGTCTTAGTGCGCACAGGTTGTGCCATATGGCACTGCAAAGACAGATCTAAATTCACCTTCAATATCACAATGGTCATCTCTTCAAAGGCACAAATAAATGTACCAATAGGTAGATGAGGAATTTATTCATTTTCAGGAAGTTTAACATTAAACAATTTGCATTTCTCAGAAGCATGACTTACTCACAGGGACCATAGTGCTCTGCCAAGATTGTGAATTTTCTCACTATTGCTAGGTATTGTATTGTTGAGCCTCATAAGAAGGAGAAAAGGCTGACACAGACATGTGCATTATTGACAGGGGATTACAAAAGGAAATTAGGAAGTTATTTGTTAAACAAAATGTCACACAGAGGAATATTCGCCAGATTGTATTTCATATGCCCTAGTAAAAGGTACTGAAACCCTTGCTTGGGATAGGAAAAGTGAAACATACCCTTAGGGTACTTCAGAACAAAGATAGTGTCGTCACTGGCTACAGATCTATTTGCCCTCCCCCCATAAGAAATAAAGCCAATGAGCCTCCTCTTGTAAGCATGGACAACTTCTTACAGCAGCATTAAAGTGGTGGTTCCCAGTCTAGAGACACCTCACATGGCTTTGCAGCAGAGAAGGGAGGATTGGGACACTGCTCCCTCCCCTGGTAATCCAAGCTGCAGATCTCTGCTGGTGGAAGAGGCAGGAGCCACCACAGCACAGTTGTTGCCTCCTGTGCAGCTAGGCAGAGACCTCCCAGCAGTGACTGTCACAGCTAGGCTAAGCTAGCAGAAGAAGGACGTGAGCTACAGTCAACATCAGCTGACAGTGCTAAGAGCAACTCCGAAGCAAAGCTGCCTTTTTCAACCCTTTACTCACTTGATGCTGGGACTCTTGCCTGATGAGAACAATCATAAAAAAAAAGTGCACTAAAAAGTTAAAGGCTCCACAGAGTAAGAAACCCACTACATAAATCCACTGGGAGATACAACACCTTTCTACGAAGGAACAATATTTTCATCACATTAAGTAACAACAGAGGTCCAGCCTCTTGGAACCTTTTTTGTGTGGAGGTCACTCCAAAATAAACTCCTTGAGACAAAAAAGACAACAATTTGCACATAGATAATTGGAACAATGTCCTAATTGCCCATACTATTTAAAACAGAGCTCTGGCTAAGAACATCAGTGATGGTCAGAACAGTGCCAGCTTCTGGAGGAAAGGGACGATGGCTCCAAAGCTGAGCACTTCACCCAAAGGAAAGGTCAGCTCTCCCTGGCAAGCAGGAAAATACCCAAACAGATTTCATGGCTGCTGGCAAGGTCAAGTGTCACAGATGAAACGTTTGCCCTTGCAGATCTCATGGTTGAAATTTCACATGACTTACAGCATGACTTGAGTGCCGCAGGGGGTACTATGTAGGGCACAAGAGCCTGGGAGAGCAGCCCAAGAAGCCCAGCTCCAGATGCACCAGAGCGCCTCACCAAAAGCTTCCTAGGCATATGGACTCAGCCACGTGCAGTTTCCACTGTCTGATGAAGGCAGAGGGTCTCTCCCAACCTCCCAGAAGGAACATCTGTGTCTGACCTGACATGCTTCCGCACATCTACCTCTCAACAACCAGGCCCAGGTATCTCTGAGCCACAGTCACCAGTACATCATGCTGTGACTGGGTTTACAAGCTTAGTCTATGCGACAACAAAGACCAAGCTTGGGAGAGGTATTCCTCAGGCACCTGAAACAGTGTTGGAAACAGTGAAGAAGAGACATGTAACCCCTACCTGACATGCTCAGTTGCCCCAGAAGAGGAGGAACATCTGGGTCTGCAAGCTGCATGTCTAGCTAAATTCTTCCATCTGCTAAGCTATGAAATCTCCACACTACCTTCAGGCAGACAGGGAAGTAGTGACTACACAGTATGCTTTTCAGACTTGGTTTTACCTCAGTAAAGACAGTTACTGTAAAATTAGCAAACTGAAAAATTCCTAATGTTAGTTGATGTCATTTATAGAGGATAAGCATTGCTTTAACTCTACTGTTTTAAGACGATAAACCTAACAATTGGATCAAAGAGGCTATACTCTCAAATGCTATCAGATATCACCCTGACTTAAATGCACTTCAGACTACTATCTTTTTTAAACTTCAATATCTTCTGCAGATGTCATTTTCCCTTTTAATTTTGGCAATCTTACAAATTGTAGGGAAGTTTCCCAGTATCCCACATGCTGTCACAGCATCCTCAAGTCATCTTTATAGTTCTTCCCTCATATTATGTGTCAAGAAAAACTTTTAGCTCATCATTCCAACAGCTGCTAATGAAGATTTCTAGGCTTTCTTCTAACTGATAAAGAGAGAATGACAAATACTTTAAGCAGCCATTAAACTGTGCTAAATGAATGGTGATTTACACAGAATTTCTTTAGGAGTATACAGCACATCCACTTTAATATCAAGTGAGTTAATTGTGATTAATGATACTACAGTGGAAGGAAAATGAATTCTTAATGACAAGAAACTTAAGATGTTACAAAAATAGAAGCCAACAAGAAATTTCCTTGCTGCATTTTACATATTACATCATTACTACTACTGTGTTGAAAAAACTAAAAGGAAAACATGAATATTTTAAGGACTTTTATAGATCAATTACTTCTACAAACCATTCTAGGATTAGGAAAAGGATACTTTTTAACATCCATTATTTTTTTCCTCTACATTATTGGAAATTTATTGTAACAGGTGCTAGATTAATTAAAAAGTTATAATTACAGAATTCAGGACTATTTTTTTAGCCAATGAATAGAAGACTGAAGACTTTATGTGTGTCCTTGTCTCACTTTTACAACCTCTTTTGTTTGACTTGTAGGTTTTAATGTGCATCATAACACCTCTCACACAGCAGTAAGAAATTCTCTGGGGAACACTTGCAGAAAATAGGACATTGAGTCCATAATTAAAGTAATCTCTTCCCAGGCAGATGCTTCAGTTGGCTCTGTTATCACATATTACAAAAGGCATCTTGAGGCCTATAAAATGTGCAGCAAATGGCTTTGGAGATGAGAAACAGCAATTTTTCATCTAATTTTGATCCATAGACATGTAAGTACTGTATTGCCAGTTTTTGGTATGAAGCCAAATAACTATTGTGGTTGTTGAAATAAGCTTGGCAGTAACCAAAATTAAATAGTACTCCAGCTTTTATCTTCAGTCAGGAAAGCCTTTTTCTAGCCATCTTTGCACTTAGCAAATAAGCATGCCATCTCCAATATGCAAGCTAATGCCTACATCTGGATTTGGAAGAAAGGCTTTATGCAGCTTAACTCACCATACATACTTTCTCCCTATTTGCTTATTAAAACCATCATTCAAATTATGGCCCTAACATCTTCATTGCTTTGCAAAACAGTCTGTGATACTGATTGGAAGCATTTCTACTGTTTATCTTTTGTATTTTAGGCCTTTAGGACATTGCTCTTTGAATGTGTAAGTAGGTTCTGCAAAGTAATTTGTTCATATCAGTTATAATCCTTGCTTAAACACTAATGCTGGGAGAGCTTATGGAGCACATTCTTGGTTCCTCACTGCAACTGATATGTTGTATGCGGGCAAAATTTGACTTCAAACTAGTGAAGTACTAAAAATATATATATATATAAACAAAGCAAAGAGTACAAGTCTACATAAAACATTGTAGATGACTCTAAAGTTCATCCAAACAAACAAGGTGAGAAAAGTAAATTAACTTGTGTAAGCTGAAACTACAGACAGATCATCCTTGTATGGCCTCTGCTGTGTACATAAACAAAGCAAAATTTCAAACAAGTCATCTGAAGGCATGAATTCCAAAAAAGTACAAAAAGTGTTGTCTATGCCTTTAGTGACAGCATGGACATGCATGATTGCTCTGCTGGATCCAGGCCAGCGCTCAGCATCCTGCAGTACTGAGTTCTTTACAAAGTTATTTAGTAATAATTCCTTGCAAGAAGTCAAATGTTTCCCAAAGAAGTATACAGACAATACACTTATCTCAAACTCATTCATGCACTGGACACTTGTATTATTCACTGGGGAGATGGCATTGAGCCTTTCAGTCAACCACAGGGGCATTCCAGAGCTACAAAGGGCTTCCATGCAGACACAGTGTCCAGTTGTATGGGCTTGTCTGCAGTACTGAATGTGAGCTTCCTAAAACACTTCTTACAACTGTCCTCTGTCTTTGCCTTGTAATTTTGTGCATTATATGTTTGCACCTACAGAATAGCTCCATGTACGTTTATTGCTCACTCTTCGTATACCAACTTTTCCAAAAACTGTTTTGTACCTCTTCCATTAAGCATACTTCTTCTAGGATGTAATTTTGAAAGGTTTATTATCCATCCACTAGCAGCCAAAAGATATTTAACTCAATTCCTCTGTTACACAGGAAAAAAAAATCTCCTAATGGAAGCAAACTGTTGGAGTGTGTGTAATGTATTTTATAGTCTAGTCATGTTTTCAAATTAAGCTATCTTGAGGAAAGCAGAAGACAAATCACTTCTTTGAATGAAACAGAGCTTTATGTGGTGGATGAACTAAAATATGCTGTGAAAAATAACTCTGAGGTTAAATTTGAGAGAGAAAAACAAAGTTCAAGAGAGAATTTTAAATACAACTACTGATAACTGTACTGTGGATTGTGAATTGATGGCCTTGTGCCCCAAAATAATGGGTATGTTGCTCAGAAAGGGAAGAAAGCAAAATCTAATCTCTGCTTCTAGAATTGCCAAATGAACATTTGTAAGAAGAGAAGTAATTCTCACCAAGATTGTTTTATTATTTAGATAATACCAGTAGCAAATGACTGAATTTCATTTTGTTTCATGCAGGAGGTGTCAGAATCTTATATGGAAACATGCCAAAATCTTAAGAGAGTAGCCAAAGGCTACATTAAGCTGCCTTCTGCTATCATACATTACAACTATGTGATACATTAAATTCCTATCATATAAAGAAAAGAAACTGTCCTAATACTGAATTATCTTGCAGTTCCTGTTTTGGCTTACACAATGTTGACAGAAGTAGCATTTAATGCTTTTTGCTCATCTTTTGAATTAAGTTCAACTAACTTATGAACAGAATTTTCCTGTGCTTTTATTTTTAGTAAATGTTCACATACAGAACCAACAAAGCCAGGAAGAATGGGTCTTTCTTGCACCTACACAGCATAAGGAGCCTAAAATAGCAAATGGCCAGTTGTCTGAAAACTTGGAAGAAATGTTAAAGACTGAACATTCCTCTCATTAAAATAGGTTTTTAGCAGAAGCATCAGACATCTAAGAGAGTATCAGACAACAGGCTTTTCCTCTAAGGAAAAAGAAAAAAAAAAGGCAAGTTTTCACAAACCTCAAAAACCTGCCTTTTTTACTCATACTCTTCAGTAGCTATGAACTGTTGAGCAGCCCACTCATTGGGCATTCTTGACATAAATAAAGCTGTTGAGGGTGGTGGGGATGAAAAATTCATTTTCATGATTTAGCTGAGTCTGTCTAAATGGGATTCAGATTCCAAAAAAGCTTAAAATAGGTGCCTATATAAAGGCCTACATGGGAACTAGGTAGCTAGTGATGCATTTTGGTCAGTGGAGACCTGGAGCTTGATTCAGCTGCCTAAATATATCTAAAATAATTTGGAATATCCTAAGGAAACTAGTAGAGCTACAGAGGTCATCTAGACCTACAAGTTCCTCTCTCTGGATGTAGAGCTGAATGTCAGGCCCTATGTGTCTCTGGAACCAGATCACACCCCCCAGTAACTGTCAAGTCAAGGCAGTCAGACACATAGCTCCCACATAAATCTATCTGCAGATATCTACACATATCCTATCTGCAGTTGAAAATAACTGGAAATCCCTTCAAGGAGTGGAAAATTAGGTGCAACCAACCAAGCTTCCATCCTCCCTCACAGTGTTCTTAGGTTGCTCTGAACACTGCTGAGTTCTCAGCATCAGAGCACAGTTTGTGCTACCATCTTCTGCTAACAAAGTTTCTGAAAACACCCAGAATTCCTCATTGGTCACCTCTGTTTGCTTTACCACCACACAAAACAGATGAAACTCAGACAAAACTAATAGACAAGCTAAATGTAATTCTGCACAGTCAGCTGAGTCTGTGCTGCTTGGGGTAATAGAGGAGCCACAAGGATTCCAAGCATGGTGTTTGCATTTCACTGGAAAATCAACAAACACAGAAGATGAAGGAGGTAATCTGGGCACCACATCACAATGGGGCATGAGAGCAAAGCCAAGATCTGAATCAAATACTGGCTCCTGATTTCCAGAATGCTACACATAATGCTGATTGACATTACAACAATGGCTCTACCCAGGGAAGTGGAAAACTAAGCAAAGGGGTAATTTTTCTTCATAGTTCCACTAAACTGGCACATCAACAAGGAGCAGTTACTGATCATTTTTTTAGAAGCAGTAGGGAAAAATAAAATGACTGCAACACCGGGCTGATGTCAGAACTCCCCTGACTGTGAACAAGGATTGTATCTTATTTGTTTGAGACAAGGGTTGTACAGACACCAGAGTTCACACCAATACTGAAATGAGCAGTAAGAAATATCCTGCTTCTCCCTTACCTTGCAGTGAGGAACAAGAAGAGAAGGGCAGTACTTAACTGAAGCAGGGAGTTAGTGCTTCACAGAACCCCAGCATCAAGGCTGCTTACACATTAAGTGTAATGACACACTCTTGAACTGACAGCAAAGACTGCAAGTCATAGCAACAACTAAGAAGCAACGAAGCATGTATTTCATTGTACAATTCTGTTTCAACATAACAACATGAGGGATAAAAACTATGTGACCACATCATTAAGAATAGAGTGACTCTACATAAATACAAGGGACCTAAGGGGCATTATTTCTGATATTTGCTATTTTCTGTTTACTTGCCAGTTTTAATACTTGTGTCCATTATCATTGTATATAGAGTAAACGTAATTGTGTACTTAATCTTGAAGATAAGTCTTTGTACTTCTTTAAAAAAAAAAAAAAAGAAACAGTAAACAGAGTCTTAAATGACAGTTTAGCTAAGTGGTTTACCAAGAGAATGTAGTTTCTTCAGACAATATAGTCCTTTCCCACCCTGGCTAGAGGACTAATATAGCAAACCACACAATCCTCTTGGTTGTGTATTCAATGTTTCTATAACTGTTATCATAAGTTTTCTATAAATGCTTTAAATAGGTAACCAAGCCTCTCAATCACAGTCTTTATATTCTGTAGTGTTTGTACAACACGGTATTTCAAGTTTGTACATCACCACAGTTGCCAATTTCTAGAAACAGGCTTAAACACATGAAAAGAGCAGTTCTGGAGCAAGCTGCTTCAAATTCTCCAGAAAGGAGTTGTATCATTAGGTGATTATGGGAATAGGCATACCCTCAGTGAAAAACACATCTCCTGTCTTCAAGGTTTCTTCCAGGTTTCTTTCAGTAGTTCAGTTGTCTGCCTCAGAATTCAGTCTCAAACGTTTTCCAGGAGCTATGCTGAGAAGCAGTTGGCCTGTGGGAGATTTGCCTGGTGACCTTTGTCCAGTTGCTCCCAAGAATTGCTCAGGGAGAGGTATCACCATTGCAAAAAAATCACACACAAAGCTGGTACTAATTAATAACCTTATTAACCATCCCCAGAGATGTCAAAGACTAATAAGCTGATCTGAATCACTGATATAATGGCAATAAACAGTGCAAGAAGCTCTTACTTATATTGCACTGCTGTTGGAGCCTATAAACTCAGGTAACTGTACAAATATTTTAATTAATAGTATATTAATTTTAATATCTATTAAACTAGACTAGTAGTTAGTCTCAAGTGTTAAAATATCTTGTTTAATTATTTGCTATAGAGGAGCAAATGGAGAGGAAGAATGTAGAGGCAACTCTCTGCAAATCCCAACATGAGAGAACTGCGTAAGGCAGACTGACACTGCACCAAAATATTAGCTTTGTTTACTGTAACTTGTGATTTACTAGGTAGGGGAAACAACAGCTGAGGCAAGAAAGTGTGGACAGCTAAAAAAAAAAAATTGAGGAGGAGGATTAGAAGTAAAACATATTCCTCCTCTCTCCATTTCCCTCAACTGATGATCACATTCACCCAGAAGTCCTGCAGGCAAATGTGATCCTGGAGTAAACACTGACTTTGGAGAAGCTGAGACTTTCCTCTCTTTGCCTGAATTTGTCCTATAGGACACCAAAATGAAACCAGTCACAGGAAAATTAATAACTATTTATAAATTGACCTCAAAATTGGCAATGGAGGAGTCACAGCTCATATAAATAAATATATCCACAGATGTGCAAGTTAGGACCAACAATTATTTCTTGAATACCAGGAAAAAGTAAAATCTGAGGGAAAAAAAGGGGAGTAAGCAATAGTATGCAAAGAAGATGCACATCTCGTATCTCATTTTTCTCAGGCAGCTCGAAAAATAAAAACAACTTCTACATCTTGATCAACAAAGGAAACTATTTTTAGAGAGGAATTAAAGGAAGTATAAAATTCACATATTTTCCACAGAAAAAAACATCATTCACAGACTTCCTCAAGGTACACAAAATTATTTTATGAAGCTAACTTTTCTAACACAGAATTTAAATGAAAAAAAATTACTATTTCCTCAAATATTTCATCAGATTTGACTTCTGTGAAATAGTGAATGGGAATCTTAAATGTTATAAACAGTTTGTCTGGTACATTGTAGAAGTTAATGAGGAACAAACACCTTCTCAGAAGTTAGTTACCGCTCATCAAAACTATTTTTTTCCCGATTTAGTGCTAAATGTTTAGAAGAAAAAAGAGAGCTAAAAATAAAAATGTCTTGCCATTGTCACTGCAGCTAACAAATAAGGTACTGTAACAATACAGGAAAAAAATGTGTGTTACTTGGGAAAAGGGAAACATCAAAGGCATGGATCAATCAATCAACAGGTATTGTGTTCACCATTAGCAACTTAGGTTCTCAAAGCCAGTCACTTTTTACATGTTAACAGTAAAAGTTGATTATGTAGGGCACTTACCTGCAGCTTCCCAGTAGAGATAGAAAGGAAATAATGCTCAGAGGAGGATTTGTTTTGGCAAATAGGACACACACTGAGCTGTTGCAGCTGTTCACTTATCTAATTAGAGAGCAGCCTGACTTTTTTTCATATGAACAAGTCAAACTTGAAGTATTTTCTACTTCCAGCTCCACTCTAGGTGTATTTTCTCTCTCAAATCTGATCTACCAAAATCTTGAGACAAATAATTAGAAATTGCTTTAGGGTAAAATGCAGTAATATGTATTCTAATGATTCATGTTAACCTCTTGTATTTTGTTGGTAATTTATATGGTACTAAATCATCAAATAGTAACTCAGGTCATCATTTTAAACAAACTACCAAACTACCAATAAACCTGGAAGAATAACCTCTTGGTTTTTTCCAGGTTGTAAACCTGGTTGAATTAAGCAGAAGTTAAACGTGTGTATTATTAGGAACAGCAAATACTTGAGTATGACTACATTTGAATACTTCTATTTTCTGTTAATGCCTAGGCTTGATGCATTTGTCCATCCTTTCTCTGATGGCATGCTACATTATAAACCACCATCTCCCTCCTGCATGCTTTGAAATACAAGGTTCTAGTTTGCATAGCAACTCTTCAGCCAGGAAGAGCTCAATATCCTCACTTCATATTGAAATCTACACTTTGCACAACTGACTCCTTGATGCATAAAGTGCTAATGCTAGCAGGTCAGCTCATTGCATTATCTCCTCCTAGCACCGGGTGCATACATACATGAAGTTGACGCAGCCTGTGCCCGCCGGTGGAGCGATCCAGACAAAGCTGAGGTTTGTTGTTGGGAGATGGCTCACGTGGGATGCAACCACACTGCACATAAACTGGTTTCCAAACTGGTGGTCAGACATAATTCCTACAAGAAACATATGGGGGAGAGAAACAGTAAGACATTAATGGCTTATTGCAAGATGCTAACAGACCAAGAAATAGATCTACCACGTGTTTCATCATGGCAACATCAAATGAGAAAAGTCCCTACAAGTATGCTACTGAGTAATTAGAATTAACACCACTAAGAACATTGACACTGACCTTTGCTTGAGCCAAGGCTGTATTTACTACAAGGCTCCTTGTATCTACTACCATTGTTCTTCAGGGAGACCAATACCAGAGGACTTATCTGCGTTTCTAAAGGAGGAGCTGGATGACAGCTGCTGTAAATCAATATTATTCCATTACCTAATTTACACCCATTACAGATCTAAAAGAAAATAAGCCCTGAAGGAAAAAATGCTATGTTTTAATAAGCAAAATAAAGCTTTCAGAGATAGGTGTTATCTTTTTGTAGACAGGCATTTCTATTTGGAAAAAAGCAGATGAGCTTTGGATTCATCTACAACTCCTCTGATCTGAAATAAAAGCAGCAACCTTCAGCAGTTTTACAGTACATATTGCTTTGATTTTTTTTTTCTTTTTTGAATCAGCCTGTAATACATGGATGAATGTAAATGTCATCTATTAATCCCTCCCCCTGGAGTTCACTGCAGTTCATCATTAGATAAACGCAATACTATTCTTTTGAATGCACTTATCAGAAGGAAATGCCTTGTTTCAGGTTACTTCGGATACTGAACCTTCAGAAAACAGTGACATGGGGTGAAACATTGCTAACAGGACCAAAAGGAAAAGCAAGTGCCAGCAGATAGCTCTGTGCTCAACAAGGTCAGTGCTAGTTGCAAGGTGACTGCATCTCAGAACTTTATAGTGGCTGGTAGTTCTTGTATTGTTGCAATGCAATCAACAACTGAGAAAAAAACCTCTCTCTGCCTCTCAGAATCCTTTACAACTGTAGTTCATGGCAAGTTTTAAGAAATGTAAACCCAGCAATTCCTCTTAACCCCTCAGTGATGCAAAAGTGGAAGGAGTTTGCAAGGGAGAGATTTCCACCACAGAGGGGGACGAATCCTTTCTGATGCAAACCCCCTGCTCTGCCTGGTGCCTCCCCAGGGACCGCCATGCCAGCAGCACCCTTCAGGGAGCAGGGCTGTCTCACATGCAAACCATTTAGCATTTTATAGATCAAAACCAACATCTTATATCCCATTCAAGTACTGGTCAGAATCACAGACTAGATAGCTCAGGGTTATATATTTTATTTATCCTGAGATCTATTAAATTCTAAAAGAGCTTCAGTTTTGGGGTGGGGAGATGAAGCCAACTGTGAGTTTAAGTAATCTGTCCCAAGAATGACACAAGGCAGTGGGTGATGGCAGTGATGCCTGTGTATTTTACAAACAACCACAACCATCTCGTTCAGGATTTTTCACTTAGTTTCCCACTGAAGTGTACACATCAGGTCTTCCGTCAGTCACACAGTTACACCCTTCAGTTTAAATCCCCAAGTGATGCTAAAGCCTGTTGACTCAGGATGGCCACAGAGAAGGATCAGGCTCCCCTGAGTGCAATCTCTTTTCTGGAGATCAGTGGTAGGGAAATCCAGAAAGATGGTATTTTATAGACTGACATTTATTGCAAGAAACAAGATGCAGATGAGGTTTGGCCATCTCTTGCCACACTGTACTGCCATTTTCATTTTTTATTTGCCTTCCTTTTCTAATTGAGAGAAGTGACATAAACATCCACAGAGAAACCTGCTTGACTGGTACTCAGGCTCACTGCTATGGTCTCACTGCAGAAGTCTGTTCAGCAGTGCCCTGACAAGATGGATGTGTCCAAAAATACACCCAGAGAGGTCCCTCACAGGGTCAGTGGTATTTAGGCAAGTGCTTTGCTTTGCTCAGGATGAAAGGTGGTAACTCTGCTTCTTTCCCAAAGTTTTGGGTCTTGTCCCTCTCTCTTTGAAGTTTTTGCTAAAGCCAATGACATCAGTGATGTGAAAGAGGTCTCTGGGACTGATGTGGAGCACCAGCTCTCATCTATCATCATCTCTGACTGAAAAATAGCAAACAGAGCCAGCTCTAGACTTTAGCAGGTTAATTAAATAACAGATGCTGTCAGGGGAGAAACAGAAACAGCCCTTCAGTTTGAAGAAATTTCCCCTTTTCCAGAGCCAGCCAAATACAAGAGAAGACAAAGACTGCCCTACCACATCCCCCAGCCGGGGGACAGGCACACAAGCTTGGGCAATGTGACTGATTCCCTCCTTGGCAGCAGCTTGTGAGTTAATGAATTCCCTAGGTTTCAGGCAGTAGACTGCAAAAATGTGTCTAATACATCAAACACACACAACATCTGTGGAGAATTTCTTTTTCCTTTGATTTACAGTTTAAAAAAAGAACAACTTTACAGTGACTAGAATAAATTCTGAACAATGAAAAAATTCAACCTCATTCAATTTTTTGCAGAAAAAGTCAATGAATTGCACAGAGAATATTCAAAATGACAATTTTATCATTTTATCTTTATATATTTTTAATAATTTTAGTGATACTTTTTGCAATAAAGATAAACCATTCCTCATCTGCTGAACCCTTACTGGCTACATCAACTCCATTTTGGAGTTCAGAGTCTTCAGAACATTTCACAATAAATAAGTACTGAAAATTCAGTGAGTAACAGAGCGATATTAAATAAAATCTTTTTGATGCTTAAAACCCAAACTTTCCTACTAAAAAGGTTAACATAAAAATCACAAATGTGCCAGAAGGGGAGCAATGTAACTGATGCTACCAACAAGTGACATAGCTTGGTGGCTACTGACAGAAGAGTTTGGCTTTTTAGTAAATGCCCTGTAGGACAGACAGGTCTCTGGAACTACCATAGAGCCAAGGTTCTTCCGCAAGTTAAGGGAAAGCAACGTGCCTCTTCACATCAGCTGAGAAGCAACAGAGGCTCTGGCACAGTTGGGAGGTAGCTGGCAAGACCTTCAAGCCACAGAAATCCAAGTGCAGGCCCTAAGAAAGGTTTTAGGCTAAAATGTATTCACTGAAATATGTAGACTCCAAATGCATTTTACAGTTGCAGGAACTGCAGCTTTCAGAGCTAGGCACTACCCTTTGTCCTAAGTCTCTTTGGATGCTTAAAGGACCTTTTTGATCCCTACCTGTAAATACATATAAAAATGAGTTTATGTGCTTTCCCTGAAAGATATAGCAAGTGAAATCTTGGTTTATTTTTAGTTACTGGAAGACTATTTGAGCAATATCCTTAAACTGTTATAAACCCCTTTCAGGACTCTGAAATGTAAGTCCTAAAATTCTGTGGAGAACTAGTGGAAGGAAGAAAATAATTTTTGTTTGTTCGCTTTATTTTTTATTTATAAAAATCCCACAAGAATTAAATGAGCAGCTTGTGTTAAAAAAGACAGTTGGGAGAAAAGAAATATCTGGAGCTGATAACTCTGAGTTATCATGAACACAAATGCATTATTATGAGCTTACTTAGTTTCTACTGAAGCAAGTAGCCAGTTAAAGGCAATTGAATTACTTGTGTAGGTTCCTTTCAAAGTGAGTAAATGTGCAGGATTTGGCCTTAAGTGAACTGCACCCACCTAGCTCAAATATGCTGTGGCTGATTTTATTCTGCTGCACAGGAAAAACACATCTGGTTTGATAGAATGTAACAGGCTGCTGAAGTACTTGGTGGCACTTGTGATCAATTAAGGGTCAGGATGGTTTGATAAATTATTAAAAAGTATGAAGAAACAAAAGACCAGCAACCACCAGATACATTCTTTCAACCAGCAATATATTACTTTTCTCTTTCTTGTAGTCATGTGTTTATTTCACTATTATTATTACTGTTTTGCTATTAAATAATAGACCATTTCAGCATATGCCACATTGGGGAAACTACCATCCACAGGCTAATAAAGAAGAGCAGAAAAAGGATGGATAAGTGTATAACAACTTAATAAGGTCTGTCACTAAAATCCATAACCCCTTTTGTGGTCAGGAGCCAACTGGAGCCTGAATAGAGCAATCTGATTCCTCGGGGGGTACCACTGTGCTGAAATGACTCAGTCTTGGGACAAGAAGTCCAGGTTTTATAACCTTTTGCTACATATATAACATTTAAATGTGTTTTCTTTTTAGTTCTGAAAACAACAATGCATTGCAAGTACACATTTGAAATACACTCACAGTTTGGGATGCAGGTATGAAGCAGATCAGGTTAGGACATTAGGTGCTAACAAGAGCAGTGCTTTATGTTCACATTTATTGAATCCTTACTGAAGTGAGCACCTCCCTGGAAGCACAGGCTTGCAGTAATGAACATCTAGGGTGCAGATTTACAAAAATTTGCTCTGAAAGAGAGAATATTTTTTTTTTACTTAATCTCTCTTTTAATATTTTACTTTCAAGGGATGGTTAATCAAAACTTTTGAGCAGCTTTCATTAGAAGCCACTTAGGGGTATAATTTCATCTCAGGGATTTATGAGTGCTGGTCTCATTAAACCTAATGGGAGTTACACATATGGAAATTGTAGTGCACAGGGAGGAGAATATCCCCTTTCATTTGCATAATTCCCCAAGACACTGAATGAGTCCCTTGTGCAATGTGTGATATGGCTGTGTGAGACAAGGCGATGGGAGTGGCAAGACCCTGGTCTGCACTATGTTGGTGGTTTTAGGGTAACCATTGTCTGGAAGGATGAGAGGACAATTTACAGCTGAAGTTTAAGTGCTCCACAGACAGTAATGTGGTACTAAGTGCTCCAAGGCAAGTAGATTTAGTAACAGTAAACAGAGAGCAGCAGTAACATAAATAGAAAATGCTAAGAAGTTACTGTGTTGGTGAAATACAGAAGAAAAAGATCTTCTCAAAGACTTGCGCCAAAATCTATTTTAAATATTTTCCTAACAGCCCCAGCATGTTTTATAATAGCAACTTTTATAATTTATTTCTAGAAATCTGTTAGGCTGATACCTTCATGCTGTAGTAGCTTGCAGTACTCTTGTAGTCTCTTGCTGAAAAGCAACTGTCCCTGGTTTGCACTCACCTCTTTTATTTTTACTGTTACTGTATTTGGCTGATGGTTTTCTCACCCATATGAGCAACTCTTGTACAACTCCCCAAAATATCACATGGTTCTGAACCTTTCCACTTTGCAAACTTTAATGTGTCCCAGGAGCCAAACATCAGACACATCACTGGTTAAGTTCTGTACCAGTGACAAATGTGACAAAGGACCACACTGTCATTTGTGCCAGGCGTCTGCTCCCACCAGACTCATCCTCAGGACCAGCAGTGACTGCATCCTTCTATAAGGAGAAGGATGTGACAATTCAAATAGAAGGAGAAGGGAGTGACAATTCACCAAGGCAGCACCAGACTCCCTGGAACTGCCCTGAATTTGCTTTGGTAGAGGTGAAACTGCAAACCAGAAGTCTTAACTGAAAACTATGCTGACCTGCTCACCTGAGCAGAGCTGTGAACCAACCAAACCTACCTATTACCAGCACAAGTAACACACAATGAAACATTGCTGTGCAGCAACTACAACTACACAGCTCAGTAAAACTGTAATTGCCCAGCACGCATCTATAACACACCTACATCCTGGTTAGATCTGTAATGCATCCCTTTCTAAGGCAGTAGCTTCCAAAAAATTTGTTTTCAATACTCTTCACCCTGAACTCTCACTGTGCTAGGCTGTGTGGCTTGCATACTAACACCCCTTCTTTGCCTATACAGGCACTGGTGACACAGCCTGATACCCTGTTTGCTCTTCTATAGCCTAGTATGACTAACTGGGATAATGGCTTTAAGGCTTTACCTAGAAAACCCTAAGTTTCTCTTTAAAATGAACTTAATGGTTTCTGGCAGCAATCTGCCTTGTAATGCATTTCCTCTATTTTAATCCTTCCCCACAGACATATTTTGCATTTACCCATGTTGCTGTCACTGCCTCAGTCACTGAAGGACTCACTCAGCATGTGGTATCTTCCTTGCACTTGCACTGTCCCTAATTACACTTTATATCTCTTTTATCAACATTACTGGTGAACTCTGATGTTTAAAAATTGATGGTTTCCTCCAAAGTGAATTAAGTTGGTCCAATCAATCAATAAGGATAACTGTATAATGAATCCAGAGGGATTTCTATGGAAATCTTTTTCCAGATGAAGTATTTACCATTTACAGATATCTCTTGTTTTGGAGTGATGTTGTTATGCAAGTTACATTAAGCAGTTACTAAAGAGAAGTTCACTGCATGCCTAGCAGTCTGAATTTAACCCACTGAAAGCAGAATGGTACCCACAAAGAAGAAAACTCCTTAGAAAACACACTACAAGCTAACAAACATGAACAGCAGCAACATTTGCAGGAAACAAAATCTAAATACAAAACTTTACACACCAAAATAAGCAACAAGCACAGAGGGAGAACAAATTATTTTACTCATTCATTTCCATATTACTACTTTTAAACTCTAGTGAGAAAAAAAATCACTCATGAGAAAAAATCTGGTGCAGTGCCCCCCAGCCATATGGTATATATTAAGACATACATATCACAGACAGAAAATTATAACACTGCACTCTTATTTCTATCTGACAACACATACTGTCAGCTGAGAGTTGCAAGAAAGCAAAGTAATTCTGCATTTCATTCCTTTGCCTAAAGCCTACTTCCTCTAGACAAAACATTATCAATCCCAAATATGCAACAGCACTTCCAGATCAGATATAAGAAAGGCAAATAAAAGCAAGCTACCAAGAACAGTAACTCTCTTGTAAACTATCAGTCAATGTAAACAGTAATTATGGGAGAAAAGACTGCTGTTATTCAAGTCCTTGTCGTTGAAAGAACACTATTCTTGGGTAGATTCAAGGCTACTTTCACAAGAGTGAATCCAAATGATGGCAGAGCCATTCTGGAGGGAGGCTGAAGACACCAGCACTGTGGCCTCCTGGGGAAGCTGCTCTATGTCTACAAGTGAGCAAAGACATGGAGGAGGGAGGAATGCCTCTGAGTCCCACTTCCCCAGAATATACTGGTGGTAGAACATGTCATCACTAATTGTGGCTGTAGTGAATTTTATATACTCCATGCTTATAACACTGCTGGTCTTTAAATGCTAGTTATTGTCTTTATTTTGCAGGTTATCTCAATGAATCACCACATTTCACCTTGAAATATTTTCCATAACTAGTTTTCCATCTATTTTTCATATAACTATTTTGAAGTACCCACAGTGCACAACTAGAGCTACAGGCTGTCCTAGCAACATGTCAAAAGCTCAAGGGCTGCCAATAATCTGCATATGGGATTTTTTGGGGCAGTATATGCAAGTTATTATTACTTACACAGCTCCATGCAGTCTAGTGCAAGTACAGATAGCTCTTTGGAAATTTCATCTAAGTTTAAACCAGTTATATTTTGATAGTCATAGAGAAATAATAGTAATAAAAAGATCAAAACCATGGAATATTCTCTTCCAGCTTTTGAATGTTCCTTGTTCCTTCTTAAATGAAAGAAAAAAATAAAAGAAAACACAGCATTTTATCACACAGACACAGATCTGTCTAACCCATATCAGCAACTTCTACCACTTGAACTAGCTATCTTACCGTTAAGTTTGGCTGTGCTGAAATCACTTCTCTGAATAATTAGACAGACATGGGCATCTCCAAACTAGTTTTCAGCTGCTTAAGTCAGCTAGTTATAAGAATATATAAAGTTGTAAAGCTGTAATAAATAAACTAAGTAAACACTGGAGTGGTTAGCTCCTGATCATTCCCACGGGTATGGTCCAGACCACTTGAAGCTGTACTTTAGATGCCTAATGAGCCAGTCCCCACATAGTAAATGATTCCTTTTATAAACAACATGGAGAGATAAGAGCCTGTGATTGGATTCACAGAAAGCTACCTGTAACTTATGACCCAAGCAGTAGCACACAAATTTTAAGCATTGCTTGATAATAAAGATTACAGACCATAAAAAATAATACATGCAACAAAAAGTGATTATGATTGCTCTTAGATAGTCCTACAACACAACTATTTCCAAGAAAATGAAGGAAATAAATCTTTTTCTTGCTAGCTGGCACCTTTTTCTTGTTAGGGATCACAGTCTATGAGCCAAGACAAATTCCCAGCATTCACTGCAGATGCAGCATTTAGAGACTTCAAATATTTTTATAAGGAATTCCACTCACTCTGTGCAAATGACAATTTTCAGAGATGTGTAACATAGATTGGATTAGGAGCATCATACCATTAGAGATAGCTACCTCAGAAAATTTAATTTACTTTTGAAGTAGGAAAAAGTAAGAGTTACTGAAAGATTATTTAAAGAAGAACATTAAGAACAGCGAAAAAAAAAAAGGCTGAAGTGAAGAGAGGTCATGATAAATCTCTGAGTAGTGGTGGGTGAAGCAGGTGGGATTTGGTGCTCTCTGGGGTGCTTAGAAATCATGATGGCAACAAAAGATTCTATGTTAGTATAGGAAAGTTGAAAGTAATCTTCAAGACAAACTTGGAAACAAATCTTTGCTGCTGAAGTGGATCATTTTAATGCAGTGTCTTGTTCATAAAAAAGACTGCACTGATAGTTCATCTGTTCTCACGCCTACTTTCCCTTCAAACCTCCTTCTCCTCAACCTCTCCACCATCCTGTTCTTCCTATTCTGTTTCCACACTTTCTGTAGACCTCAAATCCCTGTTCAGACTTGCTCTACAACCCATCCCTTCAGCCTATTTCCTCAAGTAGCTCTCAAATGACAACCCTCAATAGAGAACTGCAGAGCTGAGCTATCTTCACCTTCCTTCTTGAGAAGAAGTGGACCCAAGAAAATACCAAATAGCTAATCCCAAACCAAGCAATCAGGGCTCATGAAATCCAGTGTACACTGGTGAGGGGATTCTCTGTCACTGATCTCCTCAGAACAGTGTGCTCACAAAATTCAAGAGCTCCTGTACATACCTGTCAAGTCCTCAAAAGACTTCTGGAACTAAAATAACCCACAAAGAACGAAAAATATCCTTTCATTGCAATGAGCATCACCAAAAGAGCATTTGTCTCTATACTGTGCAGCCATTGGGCTGAAAACAGATCAGCAGGCTTCCACTTTGGTTCATGACAATTGTCAATTCTCTTTGTTTCATTTCCATTATTTGAAGGGCCTTGATGTTTTTAGTGTCATCTAAACATAACTGGCCTGTGTTATAATTAAACTTTGATCAAATTTTTAATGGGATCTCAGAGGAAAACAGTATTTGACTAACATGTATCATTCTGCATGTATTAATCAAGTGAATTCTTGTTGAGCTGCCTGAATTTCACATAATAACTACTCTTCTCCATTGTTAATTAGCAAAGCAGGAAAATGCTCCAGTCTATTTTCACCGAAATACTATTTTTGTAGCCAGAATATTCTGAAACTTTTTATTTCAATTGTCAGCTCCAAATTACTTACTTTCAGAAGATAATTTTTAGGCTTTCCTGAGGCACTTTACTTAAAAATGCAGTATCTTTCTATTAAAAAATAGTCCCAGACAATATCAAACCAGACATTTATGACATTAAGTGCTTGAATCACTTCGGCCAGCTGTGCCTTGTAAATCACCATTAAATAGCACTTTTGTGAGCATTGCTGATAGTTAGCATTTTCCTCAGTAATCTGGAAGCAGATCTGAAATGCCCAACTACAACACTTTCTGAACAGTACAAACACTGGCCAAGTGGGAACAAATCCTGAGGCAGGTTAGTCATACAGAATATGGTAAACAGAGTCTTTAGTAAACAGAATCTATCTTAAAAACAGAGCAAAACAAAACAAAATCACTAGTGACATGCAGGGACAAAGAACTGACACTACAAGAGTATCTCTAGCTGGGGTTCATGTTTTTGGAAAGAAGCTGAAAACTGCTACAGTTTGGAGAAAAGCTAATCTGCCTTATGCCTTCTAAGATATAAAGAAGATTTCTTGCACTAAAAACTCTGTATGTTAGAATTTACTCCTTGAAATTAAGAAGTGATTTGATTTCCATAGACAAGTATCCAAACATAAAGAAAATGTCTCCTAATAAAAGACTTTCAGACACACCATAAAAGACACAGCAAAAAAAAGCTTCTGGAAGTCAAACAAGATGCATTCAAATTAGAAATCAGGCATATTTTTAAACAGAGTATGATTAGCAACTGTAAAAAAGTATACAAAGTGGATTCTTTGCCTCTTGTAGTAAGTGTAAGGTCACGCACGCGCTTTAGATAATAACAATACTTGCAGCTATAAGCTAGAAATGAGTGAGGAGGATAAAGCTCAACCCACATTAGTCAATCACAGTCTGACAATGAGCTACCAATGTGAAAAAAAGGCAAACACTGCCCTAGAATGTATCAGCCCAATTATTTCTAGTAACGATGGGAGAGTATTAGTGTGGTACTGGTAAAGGATTGCTAAGACATCACTTCAATTATTGTGTGCAATTATCAACGCTTGTGTTCAAAAAAGATTAACTTAGGCTGGAGCAGCTGCAGAGAAGGACTACTGGGATGATGAGAAGAATGTAAAATATGTCATAAAAGGAGACAGAAAAAGCTTGTCCTGTTTAGAGAGAGGAAGACTGCTATCACTAAATATAACAGGGTTTCAAAGGAGCTATTTAAGCCAAAGGACAATCAAGGGATAAGAACAAAGGGTGAAAACTGAACTTGAATAAATTTACTGTAATTTAGATCCTTTTTAATCACTAGGCAAATGGAGTACTGAAACAATTTTGCAATGGGAATTTGGGAGATAAATTACTCTAACCTGCTTTAAGACAGAGCTTAAATCCACAGACATTCAAGCTACAGCATCATTGTCTTGACTCCTGCAGCACTGGGGACCAGACTCAAATTCACAGGTCCCCACCTGGGGCTGGCTCACCAGTACCACAGGGGTCAGGCATCCAAGCAGGCCAGTGACCCTCAAACTGCAGGGACTGCTGAAAACAAGCATCAAGCTTCAATTGTGATCAAGCCCTGAAGTTTGTATCTAACTTAACTTCTCTCAAACCAAACCAAACCAAACCAAACCAAATATAGAACCTCTTAGAAGCAGCACAGTGTCTTTGTTAATGTCAGAAAATCACTTTCAGAAACTTGCACTAATCATTCATTTATTCTTTTCAAAGCAAATTACACTGAAAATGCCAGGTTAGCATTTATTAATAGTAGTTCAACTCAAAGTTTGCTGACTCAATTAAATAGATGTTGCTGCAGGTACCTTTCTTGTTGCATATGAAGTGGTGAAGCAGTGCTTTACTGCAATAGCAATCTAGCTGCAGTATAATCATATATTTTCCTCCCAAACCCTCTATTTTTTAATAAAGGTAATTTCATTACATTGGCATCCTGAAACACTTTATTATTTTGTCCTCAGGGTACAAAAAAAAAAGAAAATCTGCTTGATTTTTAAACTATTTAAAGCTTTCTACCATGCTCTCAGTTTTTACTTTCCTGAATGGCATAGCTGCTCTAATTAGATTGATACTTTCTCACTTTGTTGATCTGAAAACTGTAGAACTGTACTAAAACAAAGCACAAAACAAAAACTCAAGAAACAAACTGCACATAAAATGGATGAGGACTCTAATGTTAAAGTACAGGTTCCTCTGTGTTTAAAATTATTACTAAAGTTTTGTGAAACAAGGTATTTTGTTCATGTGGCTTGTGGAACTCATAAAATCATGCCTATGACTACTTCCCCTGAAAACATCTACTTGACCGTAACCCATTTTTATCAGTTTCAGGGTCCATGGTTTTTCTCTGTTTTATTTGCCTTCAAGATGTTTTTGTACGTGATGAAGTAGAGGGAATAGTGGACATTTTCTTTTACTAGCAAAACAAGAAGGAAAATTTTTGTCAATTAGGAAAGACAATGAAAATTAAGACAAAGTAGGATCTTTTGTTACTTGAGTGGGACTGTGACTAATGTAAGTGAGCACAAGTTAAAAGAAGTTTTAACACATTTTCAAATATGAGTGGATTTTTAAAATAACTGGCATTGTTCCTCTGAAGCTACTTATATTTAATTTCATTGATTTTTAAAAGAAATACTTAGGATAAGCACAGAAGGCTCAAAATAAAGCATGCCACAAGACTGCAATAGGTAGGACTCAAGAGCCTGGACCCTCTCATAACTGCTGGGCAGATGCCTCTGTTGGAAATTGCAAATGAATTCAGTTCAAAATTAAATGCTTTCCAAGTCATTCACTGGAGGCTGGAATTCACCCTTTAAATACACATGGGAAACCATCAAATGTGAGTCAATAAAACAAGGCATGAAAAACCACTTGTCGTGGCGAGACTCTTCTAACACCAGCTTTTGAGAAAGCACTTCAGAGGCTTTGCAATAGCACAAATTCCACAGCCAGCATAAAAACAGATTGTGTTAACAGGAGCCTTTCCTATTTTTTCCTACCCTGTGTCAGCAAGGTGACATTAAATACAATTTCACTTAAATAAATTTACTTATTAAATAAAGTTGCTTCCTGTATTATTTAAGCTATGCTTCAAGGAAAGCACAGCCGCGCTTCGGCTGTTCCCAAGGCTTTCCAGCCTGTCTTTAGGGAAGGAATAGGAAGGGATCTTACTGGAGAGGCAGAGATTTTTTAGAATTTTACTTATAGGTCAACACCATAACCCATTTCTTCTGACTAATTTGTCAGTTTAGGCTTTGGCTATTAATTAAAGTAAATTTACCTGATGGAAGTCTTCTGCTGTGGGCCAGAGATACTATGACACTGACTTCTCTGCATTAAATTCCTAATATTCTCATAACTTACTTCAAGTAGACAGCTAAAACACAGTTTATTTTGGTTGAACTCTTGGCAGATTATGACTGAAGGCTTTTTTAAAGAGCTCATTACATCATTGTCCTCCTTAAGCAAAGGTTATCACAAAGCTGCCTGTTTGAGTGAATGATGACTACTGGGTGGTCACTAGTGCCTGTGATATTGCTTATTACATGTTCAGTGATAGATTTAAGTAGCTAGTTAACTAGGAGAAATCTCTACCAAGACCTTTACTATGGTATGTAAAAATAGTAAAGTTTCATTTGCAGGGAGAAAATAATGAGCTCACTGTATATATGTGCTGAGCAAGCAGATGGAATATTTCAACAAATTGACTATTCACATCAAAATTTAAATTTAATCTTTCTAAACAGTAAGACTTGTAGGATAAAACAGCTCTTAAAGATTTTCTTTAATCTAGTCTTCATTAATGCTCATATTCTTCATCTTAATAGCTAATGCTGTCAGCATTTATTGATTCAGCCTTCTAATAATTGCATCATCTTTCCAACATGTCAGAGAACATCAGAGTGACTGTGATGCCACACGACTGGAGTATGACACCAGTGTCACAAAATATTTGTGACATGTGTTTATCCAGAAAAAGACATATAGTAAATCTCAGTGTTAGAAAAGCAAAATAACTGACTTTATTAATCACATGCTATGTAAAACGTTTCATCACTTCCTGTAATGCTGCCAAAAGAGTCTTGTCAAGTAATTATTTAAATAAATTAGAACTCAGTGAGGTCCCTTTGACCAATGTCATGTCTTCCCAAACACTGTAAGGTCTTTCAACATTCAGATATTTAATTTGATGTTATCTCAAAAAAAAACACATTCTCACACAGCTACAAAGCATCTTTACTTTCCTGAAGTGAAGCTGGATATTGTACTTTTGTGTCTCATGGATTGCTCCTGATGTTTTGTTTCCTTCAAGCATTCAACCAGCTCAAGCTAAGGCTTATGAAAATACAACTGCTCTCATTACAAACTGCACTGATTTTCATAATTGCACTACTTTTCCTAAGGGTTGAAGTGAGACAATAATTACAGTATATTGATTCATTTGACAAATATAAAAGAATCCTGGTTTAAGGCTTTTAATATCTTGAAGTTACAGTTTTGAACTAAAAGGCATGTCTTTTCAGGAGCAAAATTCTGTGTTCATATGACAGCAGGTCCAATAGGTCACCAAAAATATTTAAGGTCACACAGATCACCCTGGAATAATGGATTTCATTCAGTGATAAAACTCAGCAGAGCAGAACTGAGGAATAACCCTACCCTAAGGAGTAAGGACTTCATATGAAGGATTGCACTTTTTCTTCCTGGTGATTTTGTGGCAAGGAAGACCAGTCTCAAATCACTTTAGGACTGATTCAGGCTCTTGCGAGCTGATGCTCACATACGAACAAGTGCCTTTTGGTAACTTCACAATTTTCACTTCAATCTAACCTCCAATTCTCTAACCTCAACAATGTACTGTAATCAGTAAACACCTCTTTTTGCTGTGGCACAAGCTGCAAGCATGCAAAGGCATAATCCCCTCTTCCCTCCATCTACCAACACTGATGGCAACAGCTGAGCAGGAGCAGCATGCAGAGTGTCTGTGCACCAAGAGAGCAGGGAGCCAGCCCTGCTGCCAGTGTGCAGCACAGTGACATGGGCTGGTAGCCTGCTTCTCTAGTTCATGCATTTTAGCATCTGATAAAAATGGAACTGTACCAATCATTCCCTACAAACAGCAACTCACTTCTGTGGGCGTATGCTTGAAAATTGGATTATTCATTTTAGAAGATCTGAGGCAGATTTTTCTTGTGAACCATCTTTGAAAACACACAAATGTTTATCAGTCACAACACTGACAACAGAGAAGCAAACAGTGAAATCAACTGGTAGGACAGGTGATGATCAGGATCTTAACAGAGGGCTCTTGAGCTTCGTTTTCCTGTAAGCCTGATTTTTCACCACATATAATCAAGTCCACATTGAAACAGAACAAATTGGCAGATATGGGGGAAGCAGTCTGATCACAACATTTGTTTGTCATAATATGCCAGAAATTAGTTTACAAACTTGTCTTCAAAATTACAATAATAACCCTTTCCCAATATCATTTCACATTTGCAAGAGGCTTCAATGCATCTTAACTGATGAAGTCCAAGAGCCCAGTAATTTGGGCTTCAATGTGCGATCGCATCCTGATAAACACAAAATGCAGGGGAAATAATAGGGGATTCTAACTGACTCTCACAGCACAACACATGACAATCAGGCATCACAGAAACAGGCTTAGGATAAGAAGTGATGCAGGCAGCCACACTGGCAGTGTGAAGTCCATGCAGACATGGCAGCGTTTGCTTGATGTCTTCTAGGGGCATATACACATTGAATGGAATTTTAAGATGACTCTAAATTTCTAGATGATGGCCTTTTTTCCCTACTTTATTAAAGATGCCCTGCTGTTACTACAAATTACCATGCAACTTCAGCCTGTCAATCCAGTTGACTGTAACTCTCAAAGCAAAAAAACAATGTCTTTTAGAGGGGAAAGTATTTTATTGTTGCTGTGATCAATGAAGGCTTAATTCATTTTCCCTTGACTTTTATGCTCTATTATCCATATTATAATAAAAATCATGGACAGTTAAAGATTGGGTTTTACTGTGCCAGCCTATCTGTACAGAAGAACTAAGAAGAAAGTCCTTGCTTTAGAGATCATGTTCTGACTGGTGAACAAATACGACAAATATTGTTAAGAAAACAAAATAATAAAAATTAGACTTGAGTCATACATTGACATTTCTCTAATTGATGCCAAACAGGAGCTTTTCAACACGCAAACTGCTGTGCAATCATGGGCAGCTTTGTCAGTCAACTCATAGCCATAAAGTGGGTATGAAATATATACATGTGTATATATGGAGTTCTGTATATATATTTATATACACTCTTTTCCATTATTAAAAGGACCTATGATTTGTACACTTCAAGAAGTCAATAAGCATTAGTACAGATAAAAATCACCAACCTCTCACAATGAATATTTTAATCTCTTAATGTATTTTTAATGAAATCTATACCTTATTGGGATCAGAAGCCTTTCAGAGGCATGAAGTAGCAAAAAACCTGATATGATCAACAAAGTTTTACATCAGGTTTTTTACTGCATGCATTTTATTAAAAATTAAAATGCAGTAAAATTCACTGATGCTCTAACTTTTTCCCATACCATTTTCTGGCCACTCAGGGGACAAAACCAGATGTATATAAAGTCCTGAAAAACATCACTCCAGAATAAATGTACTTTCTAAACTGGACCAAAATTGGCCCCAACACATCAATTAGCACTTTGGATTGGCTATGTACAGCTGTCTCTAAAGGCATTTTCTTGTCTTAAGAACTCCAGGGGCCTCCTTACAAGCACTCCTGCACTGGAAGATGTTCCTCTGTGTCTCTAATACAGTGACCACCTCTCACCTCATCTGCCAAGCATTAAGTGTTGCCTATAGCATTAAACACTCACCTGCACTCACTATTCACATCTAACAAATACAAGCAATGTTACACATGCCACACTTCTACAGAGGTTCACCCTCCTTATCAACCTTGCCCACACAGATACTAGCAGGGGCTACAGGTATATTTGAAAGGTTAAAAGCTTGAGTTATTTTGCTGTCATCTTCATAATGCTCCAAAGACATCTGAAATAAATTATGGAGCAGACACCATCACTCACTTTTATGTATGTTAAATTGTGGAGTAACTCAGGGCTTCTCAGCAATTTAGGTAAAATTGGATTTTGATGTCCAAGAGCTGCTGCTGCCATGGCAGGGCATTAGGGTAAAGCTGACAAGTACAAGAGTACTCAATGAAATGGGTGAAAGTGTTCATAGTGATAGGACTGGGTCAAACTAGACTCAAACTAAGCCAGTTAAAGTATTTTCTATGCAGTGTCCCTCTCTGGCTAGTTTGTTCTTCCAACCTTGGGGCAATGCTGTCTGTCTTACCCAGTTACTTGTGGGGAAATCTCCTCCTTGACAGGTAAAATACTGCAGACAGAGTTCCTTGTTGGGTAAGCCTGGGTAATTACTGCCTATGCCACGATAATGAAATGCTTGGTTAATAAAGCTTGAAACCCTTTTCGTAAGGCACATATGATAGTCAACCACTTGTAGAAATGGTCAACTTTTGGCCATAAAGATGTTTAAGTAGTAATTAAACATCACGACACACAAACTTTAAAAGCTTTATCATCATTATGGTTTTGTTACAGACCATTTACCAGAGGGGAGTAGCTTAAAACTAAACTCAAATATAAACTTCCTTGACCAATGTCAGTTTGGCACCAACTCACTACTTAATTGTCTGTTAAATTCTCCAAGATATGCCTGCTATACAGATAGTTTATCTTCTTGTTAATTGGTAATTCTGCACTGGCAGTAAAAACAGTGTTTCTCTCCAATTATTCCAGAACTCGGTGGTTATGTAAACTTTGCTAATTAGCAGCCGAGAGCTGGTACATCTTCTGGGCAAATTGTGTTTGATAATCTCTATTAAAATATACATGGCAGTAGTTGACTTGTAACAAACAGGCAAAAAAAAAGTGGCAGTTCAAAGGGTATTAGATACAGCACAAGGCAAATGGGGGCCTATTAAAACTTCCCCAACTGTTCTAATGAGAATGCCCAGGGTCATTTCTTCCTAGTTCACCATCTGCTTGATTTCTGGCAAATCTCTCTGGTGTGAAGGGAGGGTCCTGGAGCCCATTTGGCTTGTCACAAATTAAACCAGGGATCTACAGTCATTTCAGTAAGTTACAAAACTGCACTTCAAAAGCAGTAGAAGTATATATGTAGCTGAAAACTCTTTTTTTTAAGAGCTGGTATTTACTGATTATTCCTTACTTTTTAAAGCTGTCGTTAAGTACAGAGAGGCAGAGACTGAGCAGGAGGGATCAGTTTTATGGACTCACCTAACAAGAAAAATCCAACTGTTGGCCTTTTTCCATCTCACAATGTTAGTAGGGGATATTTTCCTTTATCTGTCAAAATCTGAAAGCAAAACATTACCCCAGAACCATCAGTGTTTGAGCATAAACTGATGCCAAAACCAAGCCTCTGGAGGCTCAAAACCACACACCCCATCCAGGAGCAGCAAAAGCCTTGGTTGCCTCCAATACACAGTCTGGACCAGTACATCAGCAGAGATGGGGAGCATAGCCAGAACATTTTCTGTGGTACTCCCTTGAAGATGATCCTGTGAATGCTCTTCAGCCCCCAGGCACCCTTTTTGCTCTTCTTCTGGGGATGAAACCAACAGCATCACCAATGACATCCACCCACAGTCACTCTGCCCTAGGACTGCTCATGACCTGTGAGCCAAAGGGGAGTATGGGACCTGAGGGGTATCAGTGGGAGACAAAGAGCAGGATTGCTCTTCTGGGTTCAGCAGGTAGCCCTGAAGGATGTGGAAATGAGTCCCAGGTACACACCACACTGATCAGGAAAGGAAAGTGGAAATGGTACTGGAGAGATGAAACTTGGTTATCTGTTGTAACAAGGGATGTAGCAAAGAAAGAAATCCTATTCTTAAATGCTAGAATCAAGGATTATTTTTTATCTGAAGGATCTTCACAGCTTGGTTAGTGAGGTTTCAAGTATACATTCATGTTTTATCCCCGTTCTAATTTTAGCTTTACAGTTTTATTTTTACCTTTATCTGAAACTAGAAAATGGTTCAGCTTGGGAGAAAAGATTAATATTTATGACCACTGCTAAATTTTATCTCCAAACGCTCACCCATTTCTCCCTAAAAGAGATGTTAGAAGGCTTCCCAAATAAAAATTTCAGCAAGTTTCATGTCAGTATAATCCCACAGAGGAAACCAGGAACTATTTCTTTGGCTACACAATATATATTGAAAAAGAAAGAAAACAAACCCCTTAGAATTAACTCTGTTACAACTAACGTATTTTATCTCTTTTCTTCAAAGCTTCTTGACATGGTTAACTGTGATAAGTGACAACAACTGTGTCACCATCAAGTGACTTCCTAAATTGAGTAATTAAAAGATAATCATAGCCACAATACAGTAACCTATGGCACAAAAGACAGATATATATGGATGTTGGGAAGAGTTCATATTGTCAGGGCAGACTGGAAGATTACAATAATCTAGCGTGACCTCCTGTGTAACACAGACAAGAGCATTTCAATGGTAATATTACAAGGGAGAAGAAATATTCTTCCCTAGTCCATAAGCAACCACTATCAACCCAATTTCAGAATATTGCTATCTTCAGATTTTAATGGCCCAGCTTTAGCCCCCTCTGCCTAATCTATGATAAACCACATAAATCTTTGAACTGAGGTCTCTAAACCTGACACAATCCTCAACGTTTAACAAAAATATATTGCAGCAAGCTAAATCTAACCTGAACATTACAATCCCTTGCTAGAAAGCAGGAGCAGCTTCTTTATTAATTGGAAATGATGACACAACAGGGTTGTCCAAGATTTCTGGAAAAAGCACTTTGTTTTCTTCAGAAAATGAAACAATTCCATTCCCACCTACTGTTTTATTAAAGACCTTATTAAATACTGTGGAGCCTACTCTCTTTTGCTACTGTAGATGGTAGATTTAAATATTGTTAATTTTTAAAACTACCAAATTGGCTAAGTGCTTCATGGCAGAGGCTAGCCTTCTCATCACTCTCTGCAGAGGAAAGAAAGGAAGAGTTTATGTAGTTCTCAATCCTGGGAGCTATCAGTAGTATATCATGGACTGAACATTTATATAAAATTACATTTAAAAGCCATTGCCATTTTCCCTTCATCATTTACTTTTTACTGTGACTGTGAAGACACTGCACAGGAGCACCAGCTCTTCTGAAACACCAGACTGGATTCTTTTCAATATATATACAAGCTTAGGAGCTAGCAAAGAAAAACAGCAAAATGAGATTTTTATTTAAAATGTTGCATAATTAACAACTGTAGCACAACTGATCCTATAGTTTTCCTGCAAAAAGCTCAGAAGAAAAGGTCAGAGATGGCAGCAGTTTTTCTCTGACATGGATGGAGGTATGCTCAAGACAAAAACATTTAGACATTCTGGGCTAAATGCTTTCATTTATACAAAATGTTGCACCATTTCAAAATGGCTATTTTCAACAGTTTAACTGCTGAGGTTTTTCTTTCTTAGAATTTATATAATTCACTATACCAGTCCCAGGGCTGAGCACAGACAAAGTAAGTGGGGAAGAAATAAAGGTTGTGTAACAGCCATCACTGCCTCATTTCACTGACTCCCACTGACTTCCGTGCATTGTTGATTACTCAGTCTAAACTATTTGATTGCATTGTTATTGGTGTCCTCTGTATGACCAAGGATACATTATCCTGGGTTGTAGAATGTAAATTATGATGGACTTACCAAATCCAAAAGCACTGGAACCACCAACGCTCTGGGAAGCCTGAACACTGGTAGAGGTGTAGAGCCCAGTTACCAGTAAGCCATCAAAGAAGGTACTTGTCGAAATAGTCACTGAAAGGAGAGAAGTAAAATATGTGTGATTATAAGCAGTACTTTAGATCCTATACACATTCTGTGAGCAGAGTCTTGCCCTTGGATGAGATGCCATCATTCATCTGAACTCCCTCAATTCTCATGTCACTGCAGGGACTTTAAATCGGCTTTCCCATGTAATTTGCCCAAACAACGTGCTTGGTGTTCAAGCTGTGTATGCCAAGTTTTAGTATGCTCCTGCACAACTTACTCAGGCTTTACTTAAAGAAAATTGACTGATTTAGAGGTAAATGACTGGCACTTACTGCTCTTTGACTCAGCTTCTATTCCTAAATGAATCATAAGTTCTGTACCAGTAATCAACTGCAGCAGGAACCAGACAGAAACTGAGCATTGTAACAGGATGTGAAATGACCATCAAAAGGGTGCTCATGGCCACCACTGCCTTTGCTAGAAGCACAAAACTATACTACACACCAGATGCACAATGAGTTAGTAAAACATGGCATTTCAATATATGGCTCGTAAGTAATTTTCAGGACATTAGAACATAATGAAAACAACAAAATCACCAGGATTATGGTATTGTTCTTTCTGGATCTAGATATAGAGCTAAGCTATTGTTATAATGCATATTACAGTATTACACACTTGAATTATATGGACACGAGTCATTACAGATTATGTGCATTTAAATAACTTATGAAAGTATTTTTAAGAGATCTTTAGACATTAGCAGTAATCATCCAAATAACATCGACAAGTACCACTAGAATCCATGCACTCTTTGACCTCCTTGCTGAAAGAGTCTTAAAACTTGCAGCCTCTTACACTGAAGATGCATCAAGATCTTAAACTGGTTTTGCTTTCATACTTTAATCCTTTCCCTCCCCTTAACACACAGAGATTGATGCTTGATAAGGACTGCTGGTAAACTCTATATAATCTCTCCCTACATCATCTTCCACCTCCCCATGTTGCTCTTTCTTGCTGGGAACACCACGAGCTAGTGATTGGCCCGGGAACTGAAGCAAGGTGTGGTGAGGTGACTGTATCACTGGTGATACAGTTGAGTGTCTTTGAATCCCAGCAGTCCTTTAGTGCTTCCTCCAGGGTACACATTGGCTTAAACTTACTGTGGAAAATCTAAAGACCATACAAACATCCACAGTGACTTAATTTGTTCTGACTAGAGGAGCAATATTTACCATGCTTAATTTATTCAACTCTTTGTAATTAATTATCTTCCTTTCTATGATTATTCAATAGTATACTGAATAATTCCCGAATCCAGCTTTTCTGCTCCCATGACTCTAACTTTCAATGTCCTGCAATAGATGCTTCCCTGAGTGCAGACACAGGTTTGGAGCCATGTGCTCATTTTTTAAGAAGAAGTCACTTGTGATACAGATGTTAAAAGAACAGCAAAAGAGACTAGACTTCTAAAAAATACAACAAGTATTATGGAGAGAAAAAGAAAATCAAACAAGTGAACAATGAATTTTGCCTGTGTTTGATGATGAAGTGGCAAATAATGCAGAGCTTTTTCTTCCCTTTGTGCCTTTAGACCCACAGAGGCAAAACATATATTGAAAAAACATGGCTGTATGTTATTTTTGAAGACTTGGCAAAACAGTCAGTGAAAAAGCATTGGCAGAAGGGCATCAGGCCAGTACTTTGCTGCCATTTTGTTCCCCTGTGGGGAAGCATCTTATTCTTGACTGAATAGGATATAATGCAAAATCCTACTGTGAACAGGTGACCAGTTTCTCTGTGGGAAAGAAGTGATATTTTACAATGCCTGTATTTGATTTGGGACATATTTGTGTGATTGTCAACCCTCATTTTACATGAGCATGTAATAGGTCAATTTTTATTGTTGAAAAATTTCCAGCAGAGTATGGCTCCCTCATTAAGCCTCTGGGAAACTGCACAACGCCTCAAGCACATTTTTTTTTAAAGCCAGAGCACTTGGCTGTTATTATACATGTGTCATACCTTTCAGAATAATTTCATACTTCTTCAAGGGGAAAAAATTAATCATGACATTCTCAGTGATTTTTTTTTTTTCATTACCCAGTGGTGAAATACATCAAATTCCCACAAAATGAAAGAAAAGAAAACATATACCATGCCAAGCATTAATGACCAAGAACAGGAAAGCTGTGATAATGTACAGCCCAGCAAAGGGACTGGGATTTGATGTAGGGACTAGGGCTTGTTACTGAGGACTCTCAGCTTCCTCTTCCAAGAGCAACAAGAAGGTTCCTCCAAGTTGCCCTCTGCCAGCCTTTGTTTCTGCCTTTACACTGCCTCATGCCATATGTAGTTGATGCCAGATATCTAGCACTTCAGGAGCAAGGACCAACCTTGGAAAACACCTGGAGGGGCACAGCTGCACAGAGCACCCAGGGCTGGACAGGCAAGGGGTGCTCTGGCACAGCCACACCACCCACTTCATGGCACCCAATGGGGGACACAGCAGTTCAATCAGGCTCTGCTCCATCCTCCACATCACTCTTCCTTGCAAGGAGAAGATGTGAAGATGGCTGTGCTGGGAACAACCTACTGATAAGGCAACAGCATGCTGAAAATATTAGAGGCAAAGCTGGTAACAGCTACTTTAAAAGTTGCCCACCATTTCCTTCTATTTTCAGTTGCTGAGATCTTTGCCAATTTTTTATCCTCTTGGATTGTTTGGGGTTTTTTTTGTTTTGGGGCTTTTATTTTCATGTTAAGTGTCTGCCTCAGACTGATTTATTATTTAAGAGAGAAAGAATTTCAGTCAAAACACTTCATTCATTTCTGACGTGAGGTTAGAGGAAAATGTTGTGTTACCCTGGCTGAAAAATTCCAATGTCCTCAACTTTCAGCAGCTATTCCACTCTGAATACAAGAACTGTCCTCCAAGTTTGGACAAGATCTATTATATATATATACAAAAATTAAAATCAGAGCTCACACACGCTCAACAGACATTGTCATTCTTAGCATCTAAATATTTCTGGAGATTCTGTCCTCATTTAGCACTTTTAAAGCACTTGATGACTAATAGGGCTTGCTTGGGAATGGAGGAGATAAGGCATCCTCTCTCTGAAGACACTCACACTTCCCATGACAGCTTTCTGCAAGAGCCCTGGAGTTGATGCCTCCCATGGGACAAGGACCAGCAGTGCCTTCAGCAATGCTGGGAGCTGATATCCCTTGAGGAGGAAGTGGTTCAGGAATAAGGAGGCTGACAAAAATGCTGCTGAAATTGTACCACAGGTGGAGGTAGCAATGTAACAGGAAAGACAAAGTTGGTTTTGAACTGTAGTTATACTCAGATATTTCTAAGAAACTCATGATATTTCTATGAACATCACTTTCACCATTTCCAGAGTACACATACTATACAGCCTTCTAGAAATCTATTAATCTGTGTAAGTAATTGCATAAAATTTCTTACATTCTCATGAGGGCCTGATTTACTCTCTCAAAAGATAGCAGCACTTTGACTAATACTCAAGATACTCTAAGTACAGTCAATGCATCTAAACTGCAAAGGCAGAAAAACTGCTAAGTGGAGGAAGGGGATCACCTGCCACTGGCAGGTCCTACTAAATTTGGCTGCTCTTTATCACCAGCTAAATGTCACTAAGAGGGCTGATATACACACATTTTACACAGAACTGCAGCTGCTGTTGGTGATAGCCACAGAGTTAAAAACACTTTAAGGCAAGGCAAAGGACTAGATGTAGACATACAGATATGACACATGAAACAGCATGAGTGGAGATTATTTAATAGAGTTCAAGAAAGACAAAAGTCTTTGAATCCCTGTATACTGCTTATGTGAGTCAAGACACAATCACAGCCTCAAACTGCTCTTTTGTATACTGTGAAGAAAACAGAAAATAGTTTTGGTATGTGACATGGGAACACCACAGACAGCAGACTTCCCAAAATGAGACATTCTTGCATCAAAAAAGTATAGGTATTTTTTTCAGGTTCGTCTCTAGGTCAAACCCAGTTCTCTATACACTGCAATGATGCAATATTGCATCATTGCACACCTAAGCCATGGCTCAAAACCTTCCTCTTAGGAAATAAATTATTTATACTGAAGCTTGGAGGTTTTTTTTCTTTTGCTTAACTCCTCAAACAATATATCAGCCTCTAAGTAATGCCAGTCAGGTGTGCAATGGCATTGTTCAGAGAGCTCTCTGTCCATTCCCAGTGCAGTGGCTTTCACAGGAGACTACAAAAAGAAATGGAGACCAACATCAAATACAGCAAAGACATTCAGCATCACACAACATTCAGAGCCAAGCAGAGCTTAGTCCTCCCTAAACCAGCCAGTAGTGCTAATGCAGTCTAAAAGCAGTGTACTTGGCACCACCCAAGCTCAGAGGCTTGCATGCTAACCCTGACTCAAAAGATGAGGAAGAAGAGGTAACTGCTGAACAAATTGGAAGATTCACCTGGAAGACCAGCACAGAGACATTTCATCCTCTGAACCTCATTTTTTGCTGCCCCATCAACAAATACTGGGTTTGGCTAAACTGTACCCATGCCAGCCCTGTAGGCACACAGCATACCAGGAAGATGACAACAAATACACTAAGGCTAATGCACCTTCTCTAGTCACCATTCCTAAACATCTCTCTGACTAGCATCTGGCAGAGGTCTCAACTATTGCCACTCTTGTTTAAAGGCACCTGCTACCACCTCAGGCCAGAATTGTGCTGGTGCTGCACATTCTCCTTGCAGCTGAGAGAGGTGCCAGCTCATTGCAGTAGCCAGAGCAAAGACACTAGCACACTGCCACCATACCACCAGGACTGGAGAGAAGTTGCCCCACAACAGGATCTAACACTGCCCCCAGCACAAGCCTCATGGCTCAGAGACAGAATGGGATGGGAACTGACCTTGCCAGCTCAGAGCTGGGGCAATTTACAGAGCCCAGTGACCACGAGAAGCTCTGGCAGAGGCACATGGCACAGCTGTTTGCATCTCAGCAACTCTTGGCCAACATGACCTGATCAAAAGCCCACTCTGGGCTGCTCCTCTTTGAACTTTCCCTCTCTGGCTTGGCTCACAATGGCTTTAAAAGTAGAAATGAGTTGGTGTACCTAAAGTGGATTTCTGGACTCATTACCTGTAGTCACAGCAAGTTGGGAAGGGATTGTACTAATTAGGGAAGATGTTCTTTGTCCCTTGCCAAACTAGTTCCTTCTTTTAGGCAACAGTGCTTTTATGTTACCATCATGCAAAGCCAAACACAAGTGGCTCAAGTGTAAATCCATCCTGGCATGTAGCGCTGCCTTACAGGGCACAGATAATATTAAGCCCAAATCCTTAAAACACTAGACCACTCCTGAAATGTCAACTACAGATTAAATTGCTAGTAAGAAGAGAATAAGCCCTGATGCTTTATTTAAAGGTACACTGTTTAGACACCACAGTGTAAAACAATCTCTAAATACTCAGGTAGAGTTTGAGACATGCATTCAAAGTAGTGTGCTGATAAATGTATTTGTAAATTAATGGTGGAGCATGCACTGCTACAACAATCCAGAAACTCCATATATTTATTGCACTCACAATCTTATTAGTAAAAAAGAACAAATTAAGAAGAAAAATAGTAACATGTATGTTGCCATCAAACTAACTTTCACTGCTCACAGAAATACTGTGCTTTCAAAAGAAACCAAAATCCAGGAATTCATAGTTGTGCAGCAACTTCAAATACGAATGCCAGACAGATACCCACAAACAATGTGATTCACAGGTCTACACCTCACCCAGCAAGAAGAAAAGCAGAAAAATCCATGGGATTCTTACCCATACTGGCTTCTTTTTCCCCAGGTAGGTAGGAGAAAACAAAAATGACAGACTTTTGAGCATGGTTAAATAGACATGGACACTCTTACAGCCGAAAGCATTCTCAGTTAAGTAATTGTTTTCTAAAAGCACCAAAGCACTAAACTCACAACAGCACACCAGTGAACTTTTCCTGAAGGTAAGGATTGATGGCATGTGGAACAGCATCATCCCTAACCTGTGATGCCTTCACCAATAACTCCAGTTACCAATAACTCTTAGGAGGAGGGGACAAAAAAAGCGTGAGTTTTGAACCTTGCTCTAGACAGCTTAAAATCAGATCTAGTATTGCTGTGTTGTTCCAGTACTGGTTTCAGTGGTCCTGTCCCATGCTCCATCAAATCTCTTCATCTCTACAGCTTTTCAGTTCCTTTCCTAAATTGGTAATGAGCAACAGAGTCCTGAAAATAGACTGCAGATGTGTGACAAGATGTCAGTAATATGATATACAGAGACATCATTTGTCATTGATGCAAAGAGTAGCCTATCAGGCTTGTGAAAGAACTATTTGCAGAGACGCTACTTACAACATCTTTTTGGAAGTTCATAACAAGCCAGTGACAATGACATCAGCAGCAATATAAGCAGTATTTACTGTTACATTCTTAAACTACAACGGATTGGTCACATTTTTTACAAGGTCTGAGATGCTTCAGAGCCTGCATCTCACTAAAAGTAAAGAGTCCAATGGTTAGACCTGTGTTCACACCACAACCAGGTGCATGACTCCAATACTAGACCCAATATTGGAGTTTGACATCTCATACATCAAAATTTCTAAATTAAATACATTTCTGACCATACCCAAAGCCACTGGAAACTTGGCCACATTGAGTAGTGAGGTACTTTGTTCCAGTTGGCATCACCAAACACGTTGGCACAAGCCCACACACTGAAAGAGGAGGGATAAGCCTCACTGCTGCCACAGCAGCCTGTTTCCTAACTAACAGATGGGTAATTAAGGTGCTCACCTAGGTAAGAGGATTCAAATCTGAATTTCCCAAGCAAATATCACAAAATATTTTAAACCCTAGTGTTTGTGTGGGCCAGTCACTGTCCCTCAGCTGCAAGCACTGCCTTTTGTATGGGAAAAGTGAGTATCAGCTGGCACAGAGAGAGGCTTGTTCTCAATTTCCATCACTGGGGCAGCTTTTTTGGAAGGAAGAGATGGAGGTTTCAGTCAGTGGCCCAGTGAATATGTGCTACTGCTATATAAAGCTCCTGAGAACATCATATCTATTTATGTCACCCCATTTAGCCTGTAAATCTTAACCTAATGTTGATGACTATAAGAAGCCAGATGAATCATGCTCAAGAAAAGCCTGATTCTCCCCACTGAAGATAAAGGGAGCCTAGACTGTAAAGCTCAGCTGTAGATATCAACACTGAAGATGGCCAAACTGAGATGAATTCCACCAAGAGCCACTCAGAGTAATTTAATTATCCAACTTCTATTTAGAAGTCCAACTATTACCCACACCAGAGGGAGCTGAGCAGGAACTAAGCATCTCAACACCCAGAGCTCAATCAAGGACATTAGAGACAATGATTATAGTTATCTTCTTTCTTGTGTTATGCCAAATATATTGTTGATGCTTAACAACTTAACCCCTGTTGTAGTACCAAGAAGCTCCAAAAGATATCAGCAAATGTCTGTTACTCCATCTGATAACTCACAAAGCCCTGAACAGCATTAATGAAACTCACCAGTGTAAGGGTTTTCTTAAAAACAGATTAAAGGTTATTGTGATTACCTTTCTATTACTCTAAGCCTGAGAATATTGAACTCCATTTTGAAGCCTAACCTTATCTTTCATGCCTTTCAAGTTTATGTGAGGTTGCCTGTTTGATATCCATACATGAAAATTTCATATTGTTGGCTGTGCTCTCAATAAATTATTTAGGAGGCCTGAATATTACTGCATTGTTCAGATTTCCAGAAGACCTTGGTGAATCCCTTTATTCTGCTATTGTCAAAAGACAAATAACTGCTCAATACACAACTTACAACAGCCTTAAAAAACAAAATGAAAGCTGACTTGGAAAAGAAGTATAATTACCTATGAGGAATTTATTATAACTCAGTAATATTTAAGCATTTGCAAGAACTTATGTCTTAATTTTAGATAAGGAAGTACACCAACTAAAACCAGGCTGTTGAACATGTTTACCTCAGGCTAAAAAAATACAAATCCTCTTATAGACACATGAATTATGATTATGATAAGCAAATATTGTGAAGTGCAAGAGTTCTAGTGATACTGGAGAATAAGGAAGCATCTTCAAATCAAAACACACACATACAGTGTTCTTTTGTAACTACTGATCTAATATAAAATACAGCCCTAGATAAATATAATACAAGAGGTCTATGTTTTCCTAAACATCCTGAATCTTCCTCAAACCAGAGCATAACAGGACAGCTTAATGGACTGCAGTAGTAGGAGACCTTAAATGACCTGGTGCTTTGCAGTCTAAGGATGCTGCTGGGCATTGGAGGCACTGATCTTTTTTAGTACCAGCCAGGAGATTCTTCTGCCTGGATTTGAGTATGCAGAACATTGTCCTCCTCACCCAAACTGCTCATCTCAGATGTCCTTTGTACACAACACACCTACCCAGCAGAGTCAGCAGTACCTGTTGCTGAGAACCATGAGGAGGAGGACCAAAATACATGATGAGGATTATTATGGGCACAGGGCACAACAGTTTAGAAATGTGCTTTAATTTTGCATCTATGATTCATGCAGCAAAGTAATTCTACTTAAGCACAGTCCCTCATTTAGTTGGTGCAGAATGCTTTAAAAAAGAAAGCTAGACAACCCCCACCTATAAACTGGAACAAACCCACAAAATAGCCTAGAGATTGATTGGCATTTTAATTTGAAGTAGACAGGATGGAGCAAAAGAAGATTCACAAGGGAAAAATACAGTAGGGTTTATGCTAAATATAAAGTAGTATTTATACTGAATTCTGGCACATGAATGATGACTGGACTGTAACAAATGTGAATACAATCCTTTGACAATACATAGCATATTAATATTGCAAGGTCTCATCAATGAAAATTACTTTTCCAAAGGTTCAAATCAGAGAAAAAGAATCTAAAAAAAAAAATATTCACTAGTCCCTTGGCATTTACAAGCACACCTAATGAAAACTAGGTGAGACCTCATCTGGAATACCGTGTCCAGTTCTGGAGCCCTCAATGCAGAAAGGACATGGACCTGATGGGTCCAGAGGAGAGCCACGAGAATGCTCAGGGGGCTGCAACACCTCTCCTGCAAGGACAGGCTGAGAGAGCTGGGACTGTTCACCTGGAGAAAGAGAAGGCTCAGGGGGACCTACTAGTGACTTTCCAGTACCTAAAAGGAACTTACAAGAAGGCTGCAGAGGGCCTGTTTGCAAAGGCCTGCAGTGAAAGGACAAGGGGCAATGGTTTTAAATTGGAGAAGAGTAGATTTAGACTGGACATTAGAAAGACTTTCCTCACCAGGAGGGTGGTGGAACACTGGCCCAGGTTGCCCAGGGAGGTGGTTGAGTTCCCATCCCTGGAGGCATTCCAGGTGAGGCTTGCCAGGGCTCTGGGCAAGCTGATCTAGTTGGGGATGTCCCTGCCCACTGCAGGGGAGTTGGACTAGATGAGCTCCAGAGGTCCCTTCCAACCCAAATGATTCTGTGGTTCTGAAAATTGAGTCAAAGTACTGAAAATAATGTGCTTAAGAAATAAAATTCCTAAAATAAGAGCAATATTAAAACTCAGTGGCATCTGTTTGTCTTATCTTTATGGATATGTGGCTAAATGGGTCAGAGGCAGACAGAATACAATGCACAAGTTTATACATATGCTTATCCTTTACAGTGTAATTCTTTATGGTGTGGTTTGTAAAGGCTGAGCATGCCAAGTAGCTGCTGGCTACCTCACTAAGGGTTTGTCTGTAGGTATAACATTTTATGGTAAGTGGTTTGTTCTTTGTTAGGTTTGTTATAAAGGTCAACTACTGTGCAAGAAAGACCAAGGGCTAGAACAGCAGGACTGTGGCAGGTTGTGATTAGGAAACATTTCCAGGTCTCTGGGGGAAATGCCACGAAATGCCTTCTCTCTATTTTGCTTGGGCAAAGGGTTGGATCTGAAGATAAAAGAGGTCCCTTCCAGACTCTTGTTTCTAGACACTTTCTAACAGATACCTTGCCACCTTTAAACACTCACAAAAAAATCTGAGCCCAACATTCAGATAAAGAAACCAGCCAAGCCATGCACACACAGATAAAACAACTACTGCACAATGACTTGTTGGATAAACTTCTCATTATCGTTTAGTTGCTTGTTAAATACTTTATACACACAGATAATTCCCAAACGGTCACTTTCTATTCTTGAGGAATATAAATATAAAAATAAGGAACAGGATGGTTCTTGTTCCTGGTGTGCACAAATATCCCAGATAATACCAGCACAAATTTCCCAGGCAAATAACAGATTTTTAACAAATCAGTTCGTATCTTTTTTCCATGCTGAAATTCTTTCTGCTCCACACACCCCAGTGAAAGAGATAAGTATTCACAGCCATGTCCCTGCTATGACTCATATCTTGTTAGAACCAAAACAGGCACTTGGTTCTCTGGAAAAAAAAACCCTCACAGCTGCCTGCCTTGTTTTGCTGCAAGCCTATGGCTCCATGGGTTGTGCACTCCCATGTCACAGAGGTCTTCATGTCCCACAGGAGACAATTACTAAGAAGTACCTCCAGAATAAGTGATGTTCTACATATTATTATAGGAGGGTTGTGTCCTAAGGACTTTGCTGCCAGCGTCCAAGCTTGCTAGGCCCTGACAGATGAACCTTAGGAACCTAAGGATTAAAGGGTGGGTCCAGCTCTGCGCATGCTGTGTCTCACATAAAAAATCCATTGCACAGGCTCGAGGGTGCTATCCACTTTGTAAAGCCCTGTAGCGATGGGCGAGGGTTGAAACAGCAGGTGTTAAGATGCACTGGTAGCTGCAGACCCAACCCTGCATGCAGGCATTTCAGGACATTGGTCGCTAGAGACTGACCCAGAGATGACAGTCTCTTTCAGCAGCATCCTGAATGACCAAGCAGCCTTTTTTCAGGAAAGCACTGCTTGCTCCACTCGGAGAAGGGCCTAGAAAAGGTGGCCTAACCAAAGCTCATCTCCCTCTCCACCTGGTTGGTTAACCACGGCCAACGGGCATCTTCCTGCAATGCGGTCACACAAAGATTAAGAGACAAAGGCATACACCTGCCTTTAAAGGTGTCCATAAACTAACTCTTGCCTGTTGGCATATCAGAACTATGCTTGACTCTGTGGATAGTGGTCATTCTGCCCTAATTGCCTATGAACTATCACACCTTAACATTGATATTGCTGCTCTTAGTGAGGTTCCTTTCCACGAGGAAGGCAGCCTTAGAGAACATGGTGCTGGTTACACACTCTTTTGGTCAGGTAAACCTAGAACTGAAAAGCATCTTTCAGGGGTTGGTTTTATGATTAAAAACTCCATCGTTCCTAGACTCGAAAATCTGCTGATGGGTCATTCTGATCGTATTATCTCCTTACGCCTTCTGCTACACAATAAGCAACATGTTGTCCTCTTTAGTCCCAGATCTTCGTTCACGAAGCCTAGCCATGATTACAATAGGAGGGTTGCAAGGGCTAAAATGGTAAATATGCTAACCCTAATGTTTCAATGTAGCCTTGACAGTTTTCATGCAAGGCATTAGCAGAGCCACTTCATGCCACAGTGACAGTGCTCAGAGCAGGTATGCCTTTAGGCAGAGATGGGAGTCAGTTGGGTGGAACAGAGCTACAGCTTACCTCATAGCTCATATTTAAAGGCTTTGCTGTTGGGAGCATCAAACTTGGGCTCTTTGGCAGTAGAAGGTTTGGAGAGGACTGTGACAAATGTGGCAAATGAGTAGGATATCATATGGTATCTTCTGTTACTGTGTTGATAAATGCTTATTCGAGATAAAAAATGGAGGTTTTTTTCAAGACAAGTTTTCTTTTTGCAAAAGCTGCATTATCTATTCTAAATTATTCCTGCTGGAACTATTTTTATTCCTTTTCCCAGAGGACAAGGTACACTTTGCCTCTACTGAGTGTATTGTAATGCCTCCTTATGATTTTCTTTCTCTTTTACATTTGACACTTTTCTTTATTACCAATACTGAAATAAACACTAGTAAACATTTTCTTGTGAGCTCACATGTAAAAGTAGCTTAGGCAATGTATTCATTTTGCTGTTTATGTTATCCTGTTAAAAATAGCAAGAACTTGGAAATGTCTCAAGTCCTGAAGTCCAAAGTCAAAATGAAACTGAGCTGTAATTAGGCAACATCTCTGAGCAGACCAGCACAGAGCTGCAGCACTGGCCTCAGAGTCCAAGATACAATCTCTGTACAAAACCCCTGGTAAAAGGTCATATTATGTGATTTACACAGAGTTTAGACTTCAAATTTCTCACCCCAAGGGCTGGAATCAGGTCCGTTATCCCTGTAATGAGATGGAGGGTGTGCAATCTCCTCTCCCTCACATTCCCACACTTCTTTAAGGGCAAGGAGAAATACATGCTACAGAGACAGATTACATCTAAGTACCTCTGAAAGTTAAAGAGTAAAAAACCCCCCAGATTTAATTCAAGCACTCTTGGAATAGTGTTTATGGCTACACAACAGCATACCCACCTGTAGCATTTTTGTGCTCATTTTCTTCTCTGTTGAACTTCAGGTTTGCTTTATTTTCCTGCCAGCAACCAGAATTATGCCTCATGTTGGAGAGCAGCACTCTTCAAAAGGGAAAAATACTGCATCAAAGCAAGATTTCCAGCTTGGACCACAGCAAATTGCTTGGCTAGGCTGTTATTATACTTGAGGCACTCTCGGGCAGCTAGGCCTCTTCACAGGCAATGGAGCTTTAGCCATTAACTTCAGAGAGATCAGGATAAAGCACCAAATGCAATGAAGATAATCTAAAGCATGTTAAGCAAGAAAATGAAGCAGAATAGAGCACTGCTAACACTGTATGCTAAGCTTGCTTCTTGTTGAGTGCTGGAAGACCATATATGCCTTGGGACAGATGCTCCTACAAGGTTTTCTGTCTTTCTTCCAGCCCAGTGAGGAACTGTCCTGGTGGGGCCCTTGTCATGCTGCAGCAGAATGAACAGCTAAAGATGAGGTCCATCCCTCCTTCCTCATTGTACCAGTCCCAGGGTCAGAAACATTCCCAGGCAGAGCATTCCTATAGAAAGCAGCAGAGTTCCCATGTCTATGATTTGCTGATTTGTTTGGTGTGAGTTCTAACAGCACTGATGCAGTAAATTGGAATGTGGAGGGTACAGGCATTTGGGGATCAGCCCAGGCTTAGCACTACGTTTCAAACAGCCTTCCATAGACATCTGTACCTTCCATACAGCACAAGTATATACATGAGGCTGACTGAGCTGCTGCAATACCAAAGAGAGGTCTCAGGAGAGGCACATGTAGGTAGACAACATAGAGTGTTGTCAACACAGGATGAAGTATTGGGAAGCAGTTAACAACTCTGAGCCCTTGCAGGCCAGGAAAGACAAGGACCCCCAAGCCCAGGACCAGAAACAGAGAGCATCTTCTCCACTTCCCTATCCTGACTCCTACCATGCTTTGTCCTGCCAAAGAATAAACCAGCAAGGTGGACACTTCAACAGAAAGTTCAACAGCAAAACAATTGGCAGCTTTATAAAACTAAACTCAACTCTAAGTACATTTCCCAAGTCTCTGAACGTGGTAAAGCTGTTTTGTTTAGGATATCATGTGAATTTTGTAGAACACAGGAGAGCTTTCCTAATCTACCAAAACCCATAGGCATAACTAGGCTGAATGAAGAGCATCTTTAGAAACTCAGGAACTTTTTCAAAGTCTTAAAAAAGAAACTCCTTCTCTACCACCTTTCATTCAGTTTTTGCTCACCACTACAGCAATTGTTTAAAATCCATTTGGGGCTCAGCAGCCATATGCCACCATGCCTGCCAGGTCTATCCCACCTCCCCTAGAGATGCTAAGGCTCATTTCTCAGCTTTTTAGTGTAATTTGTTCATTGTGGAGTAACACAGCTCCAGGCTGAGTCATGTTTAACCTCAGCCAAAGTCCAGAACTTGCTTAGTCCCAATTCTCCCAAAAAATATCTCGGCATTTCTAAGGAAATGTGTAAGTATTGCAAAGACAAAATGTCAGCTTTCAGCCTTCTGAGTTTGTAGAAATTTTAACTGAATTGTATTGTTGTGAAAGATAAAAAGAGCAGGTGCTCTCAGTTAGACTTTAGGTGATTAATTCTCAAGCAGGTTTTATGAAAGAATGAACAATAACAGTGAAAGGTCCAGATATTAATATTAACCTGTAATAAAAAGAATGATGTTTAAACCATTCCTAGAAATAAAAGATGAGTACCTGGTCCTACAGTGCTGGAAGAAGCACATACCTGAAATTATATCCAATCAGGCAAAATACAGATATTAAACATTCATGAGCAGCTCTGATATAATCTGAATTAATCAGTTCTGCACATTTAAAATTTTTAATATTTAATGTTGCTACCTTAGCAGTGTTGCAGAAATATTAAACTTTTGTACTGTCCTTTGAAAGGAATAGCTAGAAATTTTACTACATATAGCATCTGAATTGTGGCTGTAGGTTTCATGCTGGGCTGTATTTTGTGGAGAACAATGATTATATTGTATTGAACTACAACAGAAATTCTCAACATTTTCACCACAGATGAAATGGGAATAAGGACAGTAATAATGAAAATAACAATTATTAAGCCAGGGGTAAGCACATGTGCAATCTGATTAAGTCTCTGAGGCATGATGGATTACTCATGAAGGCTTACTAATATCATACTTTTGTGAAATCTCTCAGATGAGTGGAAAAGGCATGCTAAAGGCATTTTAGATATTGTAGTGTATTAGTGTTTGTGTGTTAGTATAGTAAATCTCCAAAGCACCAGCTGTGGTAAGCAAAATGTATATATCTATATATATTTATCTCTCCACAAATTCCCTCACTGTAAAAAGCAAACTGAGGTGCTTGTAACCAGCAAACTGATAGGAATTTGAGAGAAGACTCAGACAGTTAAGGAAGCACACAATCTAATACCCTGTTCAGATTTAAGGATGGCAAAAAAACCACCAAATTCTTGCAAGACAACAAAAGCTAAATGTATTAAAAATGAAGTGCCTTGAGATGTAGCTCCTCAAGATCCCTAAGCAGCTGGCATGGAGGCCGTGCATCTCCAGGGAATTTCACCTGCTAAATGCTATTTCATATAGCCCATTCATTTGTGAGCTGTTACCAAAAAGCTACAGATAATAAAGATGAGAGCTGTGCCTGTAAAGGTAAAAAGAGTAGATACAGGAAAAAAATATGTCACTGCATGTTACAGCAGGTTCAGTGTACTTTCCCCAAATTGACCTGAAGAATGGTAACTAGCCAATGGAAGTAGATCCAAATGCTTAGTAAAGCACAGCTTTCAAAAATACACAAATCCTCACCAATTTGCATTGACAGATGTTGCTTTACACCTGCCATGTGTGAGGGCTGAGACAAGCAGCCTTTCTTGGCCAGATTGCCATATCTAGAACATATCCTAAGGCAAGAATTGGCAGAAATCAAATTAAGGGAGAATGGGAAGTGACTGATGTGCACATATATAAGTCACATATGGAAACAAATACCACATACATAGCCCAATAAAGACATACCTATGCCATTTTAGTGGTTTATACATAACTAAATGTCTTGGTTGCAAATCACATTCCTTCAAATTTATCACAGATCTAACCAAACAAGGGAGGAATTCTGCAAGTCCCAACAGGCAATCTGTGATTTATACATGTGCAGACCCAAGTTTAAAATACTGATTTCAAACTTGACTTCCTTTCAGCAAGAGAAAATCTTTTTCAAATCAACTAGTAATTACAGAACCGCCATACATGTCTGCCAAACATCTGGGCACCACGAAAGCAAACCTTTAACAAACATTGATCAGAAAGATAAGGTTGTTGTCAAGTTATAAGTGAACTCAAAGAGGCATCTGAGATGAAACTGTCTTCTAGCTACTGCTAGAGCACCATGTAGATCCTTCTGTGTATGGAGGGGGTCAAGGAAATAATACCAGTAGTGTAATTGTAAAGCATATTGGAAAGGCAGGTGCTGCAGTTCATTGTTATGCTAAAAAAATCCTAACAATCTTCTACAGCAATTGCAGCTGTCTCTCTTTTACCAATGTATGATAATTATCCATCTGATTAGCAAACGTAGCCACCTGCAGTAAACTGGTCTCCCAGCTTAGCTACTTCTAAGGATAAAATACCTTTAAAAATCAGGCAAGTTAATGCTAAAACTAAAATGCATTTTTGAATTTTCATACTGAAATAATATTTCAAATGGCTGTGGAATTATTAGCATTCTGGTACCAGTGTTCAGAAAATGGTTTTCCAGACTGTGAAAAAATGTCCTAAAAATGGCCTCAATAAATTTTAAAATACCAGGTAGCTCAGGCAGTATTCTATGAAGGACAATTATTACAACCACATTTTTATTACTAAATATATCCATCACACTACAGGAATCCATGCACCTCAGAGAACACACTTAAATACATATAGCCATTATGATGGTCAAATTCTCATCCTCTCTTTTTTCTCCCGGTCTCTCCTCTTTTGGTTTTCCTCTGATGATTACAGTCTTGCTTCTTATTTGAACAACCTGTTCCTTTTCAGTATTCTTCACCTGGGCCTGTAGAACTCTACTCAGCCACTTGCCCAGGGCCATTTGACAGCTGAGTAGAATATTATTACTTTTTCCATTAACAGAAGTCACCATGGTAAAGGACAAGGAGGGTGGATTCTCTACCTGAGCTGTCAAATGTTCACAGCAATTACGACCATGCTCTTCCACTTAATCTCACAGGACAACTAAATATTTAGCAATACAGGAAAACTACCTCAGTGTCCTCCTGGGACATGCACAAGTAAAACTGTAAACTGTTACACTTTGGGACACATTTTCATTAAGGTCTTTTATGTGTCTCTTCATGTATTTGTTGACTTCAAGGTAATTTGTAGATCACATCGTTTTCTTTCTTTCCTTGTCCCACCTTAGTTTTCTGTATGTCCCATCAGAACATAGTCACACTTGAAATCTATTTTATTTACCTAGCCTTGTAGCTTCCTTTTAAATCTGGACATGAGTTTTTTCCATGCCTATCCTGCTTCCTGTCGTTTAAGGGAAGGTAGTTAAGCAAGGAACATTTCCTATTAGGTAGGTCTCATTTCCATACAGGAAACTGCATAATAGAGCCACAAGTGTGCTGCCTGAACACTTCTCTCACTCACTCTTGATCCCACTAGTTGATTTCAACCAAACACAACAAAAAAGTAAACATCTGAAAACTACTAACCCGAATCTAAGCTTTAGAGCCTCAACCTAGAAAAACCTAAAATCTGAATTTTGCTTGGCACCATGTAAGCCTCCAACAGCAGCTAGAACGGGCACAAAGGTCTATTAAAGAGCTGTTTGCTGGCTGCTCACCCCATTCCCTATGAAACACCTTCTGAAGGCTTTTTTAAACACTTCTACAAAATTGTAATTTGAAATGTATCTCGTCTTTGCACTCATTGAAAATAAGTTGATGTGTCAGTTGGAGGCTGGCATCAACCATTTTTGGATGATTGGTTTCAAATCCTCTAATCAGCTTACTGTCCAAATAATCGAGCTGTGTGTTGGGGAAGGCCCTTTGAGGCACAAGTGAAAACATCCTCCCTCCAGCCCTGCAGCAAAATTAGAGCTGTCATTTCCAGCCCCCCACATTGCCTGCACCTTCCTGTGACAGCCAGCCAGAAGCTGCCACATTTGCCCAAGAGTATCCTAAGCCCCAACTCCCTACTACATGTGTAGCTAACAGAATTGCAGGGCACCTTTATTTTTCTAAGAAATATTGATTTAGTATATATGTAGATTTGAAGCTAAGATTTATATACTTTTTTCTATTTTATTGAAAATTATAACCCTTCATAAACTACTCTCACCAACCACTCTACGAAACAACAGGAGACACACTGTGATTCTCATAGAGGAAGCTTAACTCCAAAGTGATATAAATAGCAAGAAAATTATATGCATTAGCACAGTCTAGAGTAACAGATGCAGAGTGAGATTTTCTACTTGCACAGGCAGCCCATAATGGCCTTTACAATAGGGGTGGCATGCTGTGGGGTGATTTCAACCCATGCTGTCCTTGCTTAAAGGGAATAAATACTGGTTGCCAAGCGGGACAATTCAGATGCCACTTTGGTGCTCCCTTTCCGGCCATCCCACCTGGTGCAAAGTCCTCTCAGGAGTGTGAAATGCCAGTTTGCACCAGAAAAAAGGCCCTGACAAAGTTAGCCCACTCCCCATGAGCTCACACCTCCCTTGTCTATACAGTCCTGGACAGCTGCCCTTTCCATCCCTCATTTCCAACAGCTAAAGGAGAAATAAGTCAGGAGCTCTATTTTCCTCTTCTCTTACAAACTAACATGCCCTATTTTTTGCATCTTCCTTTTATTATCTTCCTTTTATTATCTTCCCTGATTTCCTAGTTCTCTGTAATTACATATTGGGACATCAAACAGTGAAGCAGGGACTGCTTTTGAAGGCTTTTAAAATTAGCTTTTCTATTGTGTCTTCTAATACCTCCTCTGGCTTTAGACTCACTTTTTTCTGTTCATAACCTCCTGAACATATGGTGGTAAATATGCAGCATGCTGTGAGCTTCACCTGGAGTCTACTTACAATATATCTGCAATGTAAATAACAGACTTCATGTCAGTCAATTAATCACACACCAGTGGTTGGCAGACTGCAGGAAGAAAAAGTGGAAACGGGTGTCATGCTTTGCATTGGTGTTCAAGTATTAAATGGTACCTAAGCCAGTGTGCTTCTGTGGTATTACTGCTTTTGCTTAAAAATACTGTTACACTTGCATTAAACATTGCTTGCTATCATAACAATTCAAAGCCAAATTCTCCACTTATCAGGACCACTTTGATAACATTTGGCCCATTGTAGTCCTGATCCCATTTCCATCAGCACAGAGTATGACCCAAATGCAAATTTCATTCAAAAATTAAATTAAATGTAAAGTGATCTCAGGATGATGTACAATATTTAAACATTGCCATTCCTGTAAAAGTGATTCTTTATGGAAAACTAATTCAAAAGAATTACTTTACAGATGTGTTCTGTTCTTGTCTTTGCAAGAATGCATATAAGCAAGATAAAGTGCTTTGTTTACCTGATGCACTTTATTTAACTCAAGGGATTCATCAGCTTATCATCAATCATAGTCACAAACAAATCATTTTATGTTTAAAAAAAGAAGAAAGACTCTCTACTTCAGTAGAGTTTTTCTAATTTGAAGATCTCAAAGGATTTTCAGCATTCCATTAAAATCCTTGTCATTCCCACAGAGGACTAATGAAAATATAGAAATAAATCACCCTATATTTAGGTACACTTGGGTGGAGCACAGCACGAATGTTAAGATCTCATGGGAAGAATTTTCCTAACAACAATAATAATATCACCAAAGACAAAGAAATAACCTGTTTACAGCTGAGATTCTCCTGTGTGTCACTGTACCTGACCCTGGACTTGTCTCTACCAGGGCTGGTGCCCAGGAAGAGATTTGCCTCTGGGCTAGCTTCAGGCAAGAGGATGAACAAGCAGCACTGGCCACCTCCTACTCACCTTACACTGCTGCACTTCAGCCCTCTATGTCTAAGGAAGTTTTGTGGTTTTGCCTTCATCCTATTTCTTCTGAGACTTTACTCCCGTGGGGATCGCTACACCGTTTCTTCCCAGCCACAGAGGGTGCCCTTTACACAAAGCTTCTCTTTCATTGGGAGCCAAAGAAAAACTTCAGGGACTAGATGAAACTTTGACCTAAGAGCCACTAACTTCTGATGATCACCAGAAGAACTGGTTACATGTCCAGGACAACAAATTATCTCTCAAATACAACTCATGGAATCAGCCAGTGTCCAATCTACAGCAGCAGCAGGGCTGTGCGTTAACATCAACTTCAGCAGTGCCTAGGGACAGACCAGGCATCTCAAACTGCAGCCACCACTGCATTCCATTCAGGGGACTTTTTTCCTCTGGGTAGGACTTGACCAAGCAGTAATGCTTGAGTTGGAAACAAAGACAAGCCCTGAGGCAGAACATCTTCATCAATGATTTGGACCAGGGGATGGAGTGCAGCCTTAGCAAGTTTGCAAATGACACCAAGCTGGGTGGCAGTGTCGATCTGCTTGAGGGTAGGGAGGCTTTCCAGAGGGATCTGGATAGGCTGGATCACTGGGCCAAGGCCAATGCCATGAAGTTCAATAAGAACAAATGATGGGTGCTACACCTTGGCTATAATAACCCCCAGCAGTGCTACAGGCTTGGGGAGCAGTGGCTGCAGAGCTGCCAGGCACACAGGGACCTAGGGGTGCTGAGTGACAGCTGAACAGGAGCCAGCAGTGTGCCCAGG
>VWZO01004852.1:1640481-1654501 GCA_013396975.1 Bucco capensis
CTAGTATAAGTTAATTTATAATCATAATGCTTTTACTCTTAAAAGATAGAGTAAGTAAGATGGTGTTGTGATTAAGGTGCAGAATATCTAATTTGAGCGGTGCATGAAAGGAAATCAAGAAGTGCTATCTATCAGGAAGATAACTGTAAAAGGATCAGGTCTTCCCCCATCCTTACTATAAGTCTTTTACTGAGAAGAACTGCTAGCTTATAAAGAACAAGAACTAAAAAAAAAAATGAAAAAGGAGACATGTTAAACACTACCTAACAAGCTTCATGACATGAGCACAAAAGTCTTAAATTCAATGTCATAAATTCAATACCATCAAAAGATTCAGCTACTCTGTCCTCTGAGATGGTGCTGTGTAAGTCAAGTGCAGTATTAACAGACACCAAAATCTTTAATATGTGTTAAATATTTTTCAAGTCACAGATCTGATTCACAGAAATATCACAGAGGCATTATCAACCATTTTTTCCCTTCTGAAACATTTTTCTATAGATGTGCTACAGTTTCTGCACTTAAAAGTTGGCCCAAACACTCACAGAAAACAGATGAGCCAGAAAACTGTCCTTGTGGACATGACAGATTCAATGACTATGCCTACTCCTGTAAACACACCCAAATATGCCAAGATTACTACCTGCATATGTTTAAATTACTGCTTTGAAATAGATTAGATTTAAAGCATGCCACCTACTCTCAGAGGCAGCATGCAGTGATTATTTCTTACAGGTATTTTCATGGGGAAAAATACCTTGTTCAAAAGTACTGAATGTTGTGATATATAAAATCCTCTCCTTTTAGTTTCACATTTAGGGCACATAAGCTTTTATTTTCTGTTTAAATGGACTAATCTTCTTAACGGTATAATCAAGCCTCTAATATATAATATTATCAGTTTATATTTAGAAGGAATAACTGTCACGTTAGTGGTGATGGACATATCTCTCCATTCATCTGACTGAATTACTCTGGATAAATCCCTTTCCCCAGTTCATTTCTGCAGAGACAGCAAGCAGCTTTATTTTAGTTAAAAGCAAATTGTACAGTTGCAAGATATTTATAGTTAATATATAAAAATCCTGCTTTAAGTTTGAGAAACATTTCTCCCCTCGATTTCTCACAGAGAAATGTTCATTTTAAATAACACAGGATTTTGCAGGGTACAGATTCAAGAAAAGTTATTCCTGTTGTGAACAAGTCACAAAAACTTAAATTATGTTTGCATCCTTGCACAGCTCTGTGGTTTTGGAAAGTAAAAATGAGCCTGATGCTTTGGGCACATTTAAGTTCATATTTAAGCATATCACAGGACTCCTTAAGCAGAACTGGGAGATCTCCTAGTAATTCCTAATTCCTGCCCAATATATTACCAGCTTTGTACCCCATAGAAGGTGTCCCCACCAACAAAAAGGCTAAGCCAGACCTGAGCCATAGAAAAGTGGAGATGTTAAAGGGGAATTTTCAAAACACCTGACAGTTGGGCTCTGATTTGGTATATGATAGGAATTACATTAGGCCTGCCACGGCCCTGAGCTCTGCCACCTCACTCATATATTTCCTCATGGCACCTCTTCTAATTCTGAACAACACTTCAAATTATTAGCCACCCAACATGTATAATCATTTATCCCAGCAGTGATCTGATTGCCTGCAACAAAAAAACCTCAAGAAGTAACAAAACAGTCAGGTATGTTACAAAAGACATCATGAAATGTGGTCTTAAGTCAATAACTAAAAGAAGTTTATTATTATACTTTCATTATATCTAATCATGTCCAAATTGTTCAAGAGGAATAAAGGAAATGCGATGTGTTATTCATTCCTGGTTTACCTGAGTGGCAAATACCTGTACAAGGTACCAACAAGTGAAACACAAAACTAAAAAGGCCACCAAATTCTGGTTGAACTAACTACAAAGGGATCAACCTCTCTTCATATAAACACCAAAAAAGCACAATGAAGATGATTCTCCTCTAATTCAAATTCATTACATCCACTCTGCATGCTAAGCATAATAAAACATGTTATATTCAGCAGAAGGGATGAGAACTGAACTGGCATGCAGCTGGAATGTCACCCAGATCATTTGACTAGGGCATTTTTTTTCTACTGATATGCCTGCCTTGCGGTTTTGGGGGAAGTTACTACATGAAAGCTGTTGATCCAACTACGTTCTCTGAGCAATAAGCCTAGCTCTTTGAAAAAGAAGAGAAGAGGGGGATAATATGGCAAAATGAAAATCCCTCACACATGGTCATCCCTTCTGCCTCACCTTTCTACAGCTGGATGCCAGAGGCAGGCTTTCCCTGATGCAGCACTGCCCCAAGAGGGAGGAAACCTGCCCATCCAGATCTTCTGCTCAAGGAGTAAATTACTAACATTTTCAAGAAGACAGTAGAGTTAAAGCTTGTCCTGCAACACAGAGCTCTTGTCTCTTCACTCATGCTACACAGTGCATCAAGGAGCTATAGGCTTTGCTGGTACTGATCCTCTTTCATGTGGACCACAGTCCTCCTCCACCCTAGAGTGCCAAAATACTGGAGCACTCCAAGGTGTCATGCAATTTTTGTTTGTCTGTGATTTGGACAGACAAAAGATTTGAAGTATTATGCTTACTAGCATCTGTATGAGTTCTGTACCTTGTAAAAAAATCTACATGTTCCAGAGAAAACATGTTAATGAGAAAAAAAAAAAAGTTCCCTCTTTCAGACTGTTTGTATGTAGAGAACACTGGTAACTTGTACATAGAGAACACTGGTAACTGCAACAAGTGCAAGCTTTGCAAATGAAAGGTTGATTGTTATGCTGCAAGTCAGTAGTGTTTTTTAACAGTTAGTGATGTGCAGTTGGAATAAATATTGTACTGCAATTAATTTTACAATGTGCTTTCTCAAATGGAAAATGTTGTAAATAGTAGGAGAGTTTACTCTTTACTGTAATCACAGTAACTGCGAGAAAGGCACTTGGGTGTTGGACACTGGGGTTTGAGGCAAGGCTCCAGAAGAAGAGTAGCCATCACTGCTGCTCAAAGACCATTTAGAGTTTAAAAAACCAATTTGTACTAAGAAAACAGCCAGATGCCATTGCATTGGCTTCCACTCAGTGATGAATGGCATTAAAGCTCCCTAACATCTGCTGCCACTTGATGAAACAAAACTTACATCTCTTTGAGTGAAAAGGTCCACAGATGCTCACTGGAGTAATCTGGGCTGCCTGAGGCTGGGGAGGGACTGGTGCTGCTAGCCTCAGCCAAACCTGCACTTTTTCATCTCCAGTGGTTGAGGCAAACTCTCCAAACACCACAGCTCCCTTGTAACTCCATTATACTCCATAACTGCATGGAAGGCAAATCAGGTCAACAAAGAACACAGGAGATCACTTCCCCAAATGAAATAAACCTGCATCTCTCAAAGCTAATTTCTACATCTACTCTGAGCAGTTCATTTCTATTTGAGGTTGACAGCACTGTAAATATTATTCCTTTAATAAACATAATTTTAAAGACACGAAGGCCTATTTGTCTAGTTAAACGATTCCCAGTTCTATTGATGCACTACAACAGGTTTTCGAGTTCAGAAGCAGAAATATCCTTTAACTGCAGACATCCAGAAGAAGCCAAGTGACAGACCTATTCTCAGCCTTTTTTACTGAACACTGAATCAGTGAAAATATTTCTGCTGAAAAAGAAAACTGAACAACGACTAAATGTAAAGCAAAAGGTGACCTACGTATGCATCAGAAGCCACACAGCAACCACAGGTATCATTAGAGAAAACATGAGTTTGTTACCTTGGAAATGTCAGTATTGCTACCAACTGCACTTCATTGCCTTAAAGAGCAAATTATTACTCTGAAATTTATTTGGGGAACAAATGCAAGGACTGTGGTGAGGGTTCCTGTCTGAATCAGATCTGCTCAGTGGCCGGAAATTAAATGGTCAACTTGTCAGAAGTAGAACTGTTGGATTTTTGGTTCAGTGATCAAAATGAAAAGAAAAAGAAAGAAAAAAAGATCAGCTTGGGCTAACATAAAAGAAGTACTGAGGGGTTTAGCACAAAAAAAAAAATAAATTAAAATATCAGTTAGGTCAATATGAAAATCTTCAATGAACCCAAAAAAATCAGATAAAGACTTTTGTTCAAGCAGAAAAGTCTCATTTCTTTTTCTGATTATGCAGCTAACTCTTTTTTTCCAGTTTCACAATTAAGATACTTTAAAAAAAAAAACACAACAGTAATATATTTCAAATGCTTCACTTCCCCCATTATCCATGAAAACACTTACCAAACTCTACTCAAATACATTACCAGTTTTCCTCCTTTGCAAAACCAGATTTTAAATCAATTCACTATGAACATGGCAATTGTAGCTGAATCAGTTCTAAAGTCCTGTGTCTCATGCAAGAATACTAAACTTGAAAACCTATCTGACAAGGTACCAAGTCATCAACAAATCAACTATAATAATTGGAAAGCATAATATATTTGCCAGAGGTTTCTGATCTTTGTACTAACCAGAATAAGGTGTTGAAGGCTACAGACTTTCTGGGCCAGAGTCAGAAAAATTGCTCTACAAAACTGCTGTTTGACACTGGAGTTTAGCCAGAGATCCTTCTTCTTTTTTTTTTCAAACATACTATGAACTTTTTTCACAGCTGTCATAGTACTGACTCTTTAATTTTGATACTTTGTTTCCCCACAAACTGCAGCACTGCAAGGCTGGGCAGTGCTCTGTTAAACCAGGAACTCTGCCTTGGCCACTTGTTGCTGTTTTGTTTCTCTCTGCAGTTCTTGGTGTCAATAATCATTTCATCCAGTGCCCAGATGAATGTGTCTAATTCTGGAAGGAGGGTTGTTGTTTTCTAGCAGAGTATTTCCCCTGTAAGATAGGAACACTGACAGGTTATTGTGGCCTGGAAACCACAGCTTGTTTAGCCAAAAAGACAAATATTATCTATATTTCTTGTCCTTTCCTATCTGTTGTATTGTCTTTGGGGAGCAGTGGGAAAATGGGAAGGCAAATGGCAGAGACCTTGCCAAGCCCTGTGACGTGATGAATGACTTCTCACATCCCAGGGCCTGACACCAAGAAAGGCCACAGAGGGTCATGCTGCTGTTTTCAGATGTTAAAAAGGCTGATCACCTACTCATTGCTTTCATTTCTAGCACAGAAGAGCTTCCCCAGCAAGGCCCACACAGGCATATCCAGTTCAGCCATGAAGTGTTTTCTCTGCAAGAGCACAGACAACCTACACAGGAAAACTCATTTTCTCTGTCCTTTCTAACTCATTTATGAATATTCTATCAGGTGTGCTGAATACAGTGACCACAAAGCACATCCCAGCCACAGAGAGAGGAATATTTCCAGATTTCTCCAAGTCTTCTGGCCAGGGAGTGTTGTGTGCTGTCTCTTTTCCCTTTTTCTTCTCTCTTCTCCTCCATGATGTGCACAGCACATAGATACATCAGCAACTTTCAGTCTGCCCATATGTTCCCAGGGAGCATCCTACATACACTATCTATGGACAACCAACACACAAATCCCTTCAAACCCAAGGTGGGGTAGGCCAGGAACTGCCTGCAGCTGCGATGCAGCAGGATCGGAAGGGGAAAGCAGTATCTGCCTCCAGATGCAAGCCTGTGCATCATGCAGGTCATGGATTCACCTGTACAAACAGAGGCTTTTCTTCTTTGCCAATTTTTGATCATCTAACTGCACTCTCAAAAATTACCTTAGAGGGGTGGAAAGAAGGAAATAGTATGTGTTTTTCACCAGCTGGACCACTCTGTGTACAGCCACATGACAGCTAGGCACTGGCAGCCAGGAATGATGAGCTGGACAGTAGAAGGCACAGCCACAGGCACAGCTGGACCCCCTTCTTGTCTTTCAGCTCTGTCAAGTCATACACATTTATTTACAAAACTACCCTTCAAGTAGACATGAGAAGGAATAAATAGTTCTGGCTAATCTGAGACAATCATAATTTTAGTAAGCATGGTGTAAGAGCTCTTAGCATTTTGTCTCTGTCTGGTTTATAACTCGATCCCCTCAGCCTGACAGGTACAGCCCTGCCTCCTGTGGGAAAAAAGCAGCCATAGACATGCATGTGTGTGAGTAGATGCCATTCAGGGAAACACAAACAGCTCTTCAGCCCAGTCTCTGATGATTAATCTGCTCATCCTGCTGAAAAGGAGCAACTGCACTGCCAGTTTCTTCTGTGCTGTATCTCTCAAAACCAGAGAGAGAAACCAGGGACCACCCTGCATGTCTGCATGCCCTCAGGCTTCTGCCTCAGGAGGAGATACAGCAACAGTTTTACACACAGCTTCACATATATTTCCAACACTTAATGATCATTGTGTTGAAACACAACATCCAGTCCACCTACACACAGAAGGCTGGACTTACTAATAAGATTTCTCATCCATTAAACCTAAACTAAATTTTACTCTGGGCATCTCAGTCAAATACTCTGAAGTGTCCTCTGGAGCTGCCTCCACTTTGCAATAAAAGCCTGTGTCTGGACTCCTCACCTGCTCCTCTGCAACTTTCACAGGCCAGTCCCCCCACACACCTCCTGCTTTCCTGACTGACATATTCAAATAAAGGGCATTGCCTACAACAGGTCACTGAAAACACTACAAGGTAGCAGTCAGGGCTATCCTGATCTCCCAGGAAGAGCACTGGGGTGGAGGGAGAGCAGACTGATCACTACTGGCATGCAAAAACCACATACAACATCCAGTTGCCCCAAATGAAAGGGCATGCTGACAGCAGCAGGACAAGGGTGGAGAGCCAACAACTACAGCAAAGGGAGTCTGGAGTGACACAGGTGATGCTGCAGTTGGTGAGATGAAAAACAAGCCCACAGGTGCCTCTGTCTGAAGCTAAGCTGAACTCAGCTGCCCAGGAAACGCTGTGGTGCCTGGGAGGCATCAGCTGCTCTAGATGTTTGCAGCTGACAATGGCAGGGAGCCTGTGGCCCTGTGCCCAGCCCTTGGATGCCATCTCCAAACCCAGCCAGGATCTCTCCAGCTCCTGAAGGACAGAGTAATCCCAGGTCCTGGACTGTGGAATAAACAGGCACAAACTTTAATGCCCCTTGCAAACCCTGATTCTTCTCCAAGCAGGATGTACACCTCTCTGACACTGCCTTCTTTCAAGCAAATGCTTAGTGAGAGATGTATTAAAACAAAACAAAGTCTTAAAAAAAACCTCACCTCCATGACCCTGCTCTTCCCTTTATGAAAAGAGTAAAACGTGTCACCTGTGGGAGCATCTGAGCACTGGAGGGCACCTTGGAGAAGGCCTCACAGTCATGGACCAGGAGGATTTCTCCCTCCATGATGTCATCATCTATTGGCACAGCCCAGCCCACGCCACACAAACTCCATGAACTCTATGACTGACCTGACAGGAGGGGGAACAGAAAAAGATGACCCACCTAACAAGAAGGTATCATCTGACAAACTGGGAAGGTATTTTCCACAAGCGATCTGTGCTTGGGCTTGGAGAGATGTTAAAAGTTGCACTGTTAGAGTTTGCCCTGCATTTATCCCAGAGGCTAGTCACAACTAGGGGGAGAAAAAGTGGGATTTCACAAATATTCCATACACACATCTGCACTCTGTACACCTTTCATGCCTGATGAAAAGGGAGGAAACGTTAACACAAAGAAAGGAAGCATGTGAAAAAGACTGAACCTTTCATCAGAGACTATTGAAATTCTCACAACAAGGGCTGGTATGAAAGGTTGCTTATTCTCAGAGGTAAGACAGTGCTGTTTCCTTCCCTCTCCATGCAGCAAACACTCACAACAAATCCAAACCACAGCTGTAGGGCACGGGACACACAAAGCAAATAAAGGTTGCATCTGAGTCCACCTCAGTTGTATCACCACTGCTATTATTAGACTGAAAATCACACCTCAGCCAGTCCATATGTAAATACTGTAGTACTGTACCATGATAAAATCTACAGTACTTCAATAGCTGCTGCCTTCAAAAATCCAGATCAAGGGAACAATAAGGAAAATGAGAAATGCTGCAGGTTTGACAGTCTCACCCTGTTCTACCTAATAAACCAACATGGGCTTGGTGGAATAATCAATGCAGGATACACTGGAGAAATGTATTACGTGCTACTGTGGCACAGTAACCTACTTACAGATTGTTTACTGGTCATCTTAGGTCTTGAAGTACAAAGTTTATATCTTGCTTTATGTCTATTTATTTATATTTCATTACAAGCATAAATTCTTTATAAGAAAAATCTCTCTTTCTAAAATCTCTACTTAAAAGCTGTTAGCAGGGCCAGCTTTTAGCAATGAATTCCACAGATAAATTATACATATTAAAAAATACTTCCTTTAAACTCAGAAAGCAGAAAATATGTGCAATATCCCCACTGAAACAGTATTTTTACATGCTTTCACCATTTATAGGCTTCTTTTCTTCCTTGACTTCAATGCTGGGTGATGTGCTCTGGGAAAGGTCTGTGCACACATGCCAGCTCTCACACTGAGCTCTGGGCCTTGGATGGTGAACTCACTGAGGCAGAGAGCATTTTTTTTAATGTATACAGACAAGCCCAGCATAGTCTACCCTACACAGACCCCCTAATACCAACAAAACCCTTTCTGTCCTACAGTCAGATGTCACCTGATAAATGTGGGTCATGCCAGCATGCCATGCTGACTTGGATTTCTGTTATTTGGGGCAATCAAGTCTCCTTTGCAGGGGGGAGCAGCTCCCCGATGGGAAGAGAAAGGATTTAACCAGAGATTACAGTTCTTCTGCAAATTTGCAAGAAAGGCTCATTCAGGCCTTTGTGGACCTTCTACCACCGTTCATCAGTCCCATGCCTGACCACACCTTTGGCCATGCCATCTGCTGACCACTGCTTTGGCCCACGAATTAGAGCAGTGACAGCTGAACCCATTAAAATTTAACATCTTCCCTAGCAAAACACAGTTTGTAAGAGGCTGTCAGCTGTGACCTTGCCTACCTTTTTCTTTTAAGGTTGGCATCCTTCATCAGTTTCTGGTCAAGAGGCCTTAAAAGCACAACTTCATAAAATTTGCAAAGACACACCACACGAACTTCAGAAATATAGCCAGTCCATTGGCCAACATCACAGTCTAGAAACCTACATCCACTCACTCTGTAAGGCTCAGATCTGACAAATTCAAAGAGACCAAGAAGTCAGCCTTGCTTTTGTAAAATTCATTTTATGCAAGACAATCCTTAATACAGCAGAGCAGAGTCAAGGTGCACTCTGGGGGCTTTGGTAGATGAGGACATTTGAGGGACCTCAGAGGAAAGACAAGACTTGAAGACCAAAGATCTTGTCCATTCTTAATAACTCCCTTGCTGTTCTTACCTATTGCCAGACTCACATTTTTCATTAAGTGTCCCGTAAGAATTATACAACAATCTCTGTGCTCACTGGACTCCTATGAGCTAACATTTCTACACATCTCTTTAAAATACAAAATAATGAAAGCCTGCATTCTTCCAAAGATCAGAAGAGGGTGTAACTGGATGTGATTAAAGTGTTTTGAGGAAATACCCTGCAAAAGACTCAAGAAGCTGACCTGCTTCTCAGACTGATGCTGGAAAACATGGACTGAAATCTGTTCTTCTGCTACCAGAGCACCATCATTGACATCACCTCCTGTGCACTCTTTACTTCCATAGGCTCACAGAAAGCTTTCTACACTTTAGCATAACTGGCAGAGAAAGTATCCATAACTCAGCTATAATCCTGCCTATACCTCAAGCAGCATCACTTCTTCCTCCCCAGTTATTTTCTCTCTTCCACTCCCTCACTTTGGACTCCAACACCGTTTTGGTTTTTAATAACCTGAACAATAAGAATTTATGATGAGAACAGCCACCAGACCAAGCAGGTATCAGAAATGTAAGCAACCCAAATAAAAACAGATACTAAGCCATAATCTGTATTTCTTAAATATAGTGATTAATAACAAAGGTGGAATTGGCCAGACTCTAAACAACTTTCTGTCAGTGCTGAAAGAGTGCATAACTACCACTTAAAATAGTTCAAAACTTTTATTTACAACCTATCAAAGCAGTGGTTCCAGACAATATACAGTATACCTAAGAATAGTAACAGCCATTGATGGAAACTGATAACATTTAGGGACTGAAGGTTAAACCATTCTGGAAGAAAAAAAAAAGGAACAATGGAAAGTGAAACAGAAACTCATGTCTCATTAAAGAAAACTATTTTAAGGCAGAATGATGAGTTTTAACATCAATCATGGGAAAATAGTTCAAAGTTGTTCCTAAAAGATCTAAACTTGAAGCCTTGGGAAAAAGGCACTGTAAGCAGTGACAGAGAAAAAAATCTTTTTTAAGGGATAAAAATACCCCGCCATGTAAAGGTAATCTGCTTGTATTTTTTAAACTGTACAAATCTGATGTTCATTTTTAGGTTTCTGTGATTAAGGGCAGTGAAGACTCAATGTTCAGTCAAGTTTATCCTTTTTTATTTATGCATTTCCAATGTACCTATCTGCCTGTAAATCATGGTACATGCTCTCAGCACTGAAGGCACATTGCCATGGATTATCAAAATTGACTGCAGATCAGAAAAGAAACTAAAAGAACTTGTAAGAAAGTTTTCAATTTATAACCTTTTTGTTTTTCCTGAAGACATTATATTCTGTTCTGGAGATTACAGTGGAAAGCCTAGGAGAAAAACAAAACAGGATCACTGCTACCTACCAGCAAAGTTATGAGCAAGCCAAGAGGGCTTACAAACTCTGCAAACACACGACCACCACTTGGCTGGAGGGAGGCTGAGCAGGTGCCTACATCAAACCAGCTCACACTTTGTTAGTTTGCATTTGAGCAAGTGCTTAAGAGCTTTGCCAGCTCAAGGGCTTAATTAAATTTGTAATAAGCTCATTCAAGGAATACAAGTCTGCCAAAGGTAATAAAATTGTTTACCGATTTATCAAGTCAATCCCGTACATAAAAGAGCATATTTATATGCAGCATAGGCCTGGTCCTATTCATCAGTGAGTGCATCTTTAAATATTTACTGATTGCAGGAACAGGGCCAACTCTGGAGTATTTTTAAGGGTTAGGGGAGAAGTGCTAATCCCAAATTATCTAATTGAACTATGCGAAGTTGGGAATATTATTGCCTTCATTTAACTCATGAAGTTCAGAGGCACAGGGAAATCAAGTGCCAGATTCAGTGTGTCAGAAGAGACACCTGCAGAAGGTCCTGTGCTCACCTGGTTCCCAGACAAGTGTATTCTGCACCAAACATCATTCCCCTCCCAGGGTGTAAAGCAGCACAAGGGGCAGTTGGGCAGATGAGAGCCAGTGTCACAGCTCCGCTGGCAGCAAAATACATAAGAAAGTTGTTGGCTGATTTTTTTAACTTCTTTGTGAACTTGGTGCTCTTGGATGCTTCTGTCACCTGTCTGTGCTCAGTGCAGAGGCAGTGAGTGTAAAACAGGACCTCACTGAATCTGTGAAGAATTGGAGCAGTGTATTTTAATATGCTCTCTGAACAGGTGAATTTACATTGTACATATGTAAATCTCCCTTTTCTTGTGCTTCTCCACTGCATCTCAGAACTTCACCTTTCTGTGCCCACAAGACCACCTTTATAGTTTGATTTTTAAATGATAAATGTTCAACCAGTGTAGACTGGCATTTTTCAGTATCATTAAACTGCACCATATAAAGTCCAGATTGCTTCAAATTATTTCTTCAGATTTTATACTTCAAGGGTTTTTTTATGTACTATATTTAACATTGATAATTGTTGCATTTAAAACTATTCAAATGAGATACTTCAAAATATCTTAGTGAGGGAGTGTGCTTAGCTCAAGGGTATGTCTGCTGCACTGTGCATGGCAAACAGGCAGCGCTGCTTGCCTTGGTTCGACACAGGTCTGTGTTTAATCAATGCCCAGAACTGAAAAATACTGCCACTGCAAGTCAGAGGTGGGTAGGAGGATGGCTCACCCCGGGGGAAACCCACACCTTATACTGCTTAAACGAATCAGTTTCAAGTTCGGTCTGTGGACTTTCTTCTGTGTTCTTAAGAATTAGTATGACCCTTTGACTGCGCCCAATTTGTTTACTCTCTCTTAGCACCGTGACTTTAAAGGACACCCTGCCCCGCTCCGCCGGCAGCGTCCGGCGTGGCTGTTGATCTCTGGCCGAGAGGATGCTGCGGGCAGAGCCGCGCTCGCCCCAGGGGAGAAACCCAACCGCGGGGCCGATTCCCGCCGGGAAAAGGGACCGGAGGAATCCCAGGGGAGCAGGGCTGCCCTCGGGGTGCGCGCGGGGCGGCTCGGCAGCGCGCAGCGGCAGCGCAGGGGCAGCAGCGGCTCGGCGAGATCCGCGGGCACCCCGTGAGAGAGGGCAGGTAAAAAACCCCGAGGCACATTCAAAGCCGCCGCGTTTTGCTCCGTCAGATAGAAAACAGCGACGGAAAATCAACTCTCGGCTACCTGAAAGGTCTGGAGCGCAGATGGGGCGTCTCTCTGCAGGTTAATATTTTAAAATTCAAACCCCAATTTTAGAGGGCGAGAGGCTGAAGAGCATCCCCGGAGAAACATCACCACCCTCTGCCCTACTCCTCACCCTGCAGGGCCGGAGCAGCCGAGCAGCCGAGCAGCCCTGGCCGCAAGCCCCCTGCCCGCCACCATCAACGGGGCTTAAACACCGGGTGCGGGCTGCAGAGCACGGCAGCAGCGAGGCAAGAGGGTGATTCTTGTCTGAACCTTACTTTTGAAAATCCAACACTTAATATTGTGCAAGACGGAAATTCCAGCATCTTTTTACCCTTTGCACATTTGTGGTTCGGCAGGTTGAATGCAATTTAACTCATCTGAGTGAGCATTACGGGCCAAAAGGCATGGGGCTCTAAGGGAAAAATTAATCTGGGGAAGTCATATAATTTACATATGTGGTTTCTTAAAAAAGGACACCAATATTTTAAAAACAAAAAAGTCTCCTGCGAATCTGGTAAAACTGCATAGTTAAAGGTTATACACAGACAAAAACGTCAGGATCCCCTAAGATCGTGAAAATGAAAAAAAAAAAATCTGTCAGAATCTTCAGTGATTCAATGATTTACCTAAAACTTAAATTCTGAGCTGTAATACAAAGTCAGAAGTTTAATTCTCCCATTAGCCAGTGACCATTATACAGTATCTGTTTCTGGGCAAGGTGTTTTAAATATTTTTTTTCTGACTTGTTATTGCTTACTGCAGAATTAGCCATTATGTAGGATCGCAACAGCTCAAGCAGTCACAAAGTGAGAGGAAGCATTAGTGAATACACCTTGAAGCAGTCTTCCACGGTTATGAATCAAATCAATGTTTCACACATGGAAGTTCCCTGTACAGAGCAATGGTGGTAAGGCTGTTGAACAACACACTGGCTGCTTTACAGGGGCACTCTGCAGCTAAAAGCATTTTTCCACAGCACTTGTACCTATACCCTGCGAGGCCATACCCAGCCCTGAGCTGACCCTCACCCAAACCAGCAGTAAAGACCCTATTTGCGTGAGCAACTTTGTCTGCTCTAGTTAATTACCCTCAGCCTGGACATTTACCAAAAGCAGGTGTAACTTGTTAATTCTGGGCACGACCTTCCCTCTTCATAACCACCTGTGAGTGATTGACAGTGCCCTCGCTCACGGCTCTCGCATCCCCTCCACCGGGTGCAACAGGCTGTTTGCCCTGGCCAAAGCTAAACTCCGCTCCTTGCGAGGACACGTCTTGGTGATCTGCGAGTGGCAGCCGCCAGCTGCGGCACCGCACAGCCACCGTGGGAACAGTGATGCGCTCGGTGCAAGCCGGGTCTGAAAGTCACTGAGGTGGGAAAGGGACAGGGACAGACTTCCCGGTAACTTGGGAGGTTCTGGATCCTGCCCTGGGCCGGTTAAGGAAAGGGGACTCGGAATATCTGCAGACTCAGGAGCGGCACCGAAGCGCGGCGCTGCGAAGGGGCGGCCA